>CAUYQV010021466.1:0-12069 GCA_963574575.1 Galagoides demidoff
GCAGCTTGCCTCAGGAAGGTTGAAGTGTGCTCCTCCATCTTCTCTCTTGGCTCTGCTCCAAACCATCAGCTAATTTGCTAAACTTCTGTCCTTTCAGCCTCCTTCTGGACGGGAGCTTCTGTAAAAAGCTGGCTGCAGTCCACCATCTTGACTCCACCCCCAGGATTTAATATTTTAATGAAGCTTGTTGCAGATCCACAGCAGGGCTTCTCAAATTTCACTGGGTACCAGTACCAACTGGAGAAAGAACTCAAAATGTTGATAAATTCCAACCTACTTCCCTGGTTTAGATTCAGAGTTATGGTGGACCTGTATATCTGCTGTTTTAAAAAGCAAACCCTGAGGATGTTAAGGAAGTTTTCCATGGACCACACTTGGAAAAATCACGACCTCAACACCTTATATTACAATACCATTAATTTAATGGTGACAATACAAGGTTCTGAGCCACCCTGAGTGTCTCTCTTAATGTAATTACTCTCTAGGTGCACTGGTTCTTGCCTCCCACATAAGTCCTCATATTGTTTCTCCACGTGGGATCACACTTAACCTCCAGAGTATTCCTGGTAGTTGGGAAGATTGGGTATTGTTAGCCTGTTGTAAGGACCACCTTGGTTGAAGAGTAGTAACTTACTTAAAGTATCCCTGTGAGGGGACCCTCGTCTGACAGATTGAATATCTCACTTGGTGTTACTCCATCAGCTCTTCTTTCTGAGGCAGTGAGTACTTACCCTTCTCTGATGTCACACCACAAGGAAGGGGAAAAGGATAAGAAAGCACAAGGAATAGAGAGTATTTTAGGCTGTTTTGATCTGTTATAAAGAAATTACATGTAAGTGGGTAATTTATAAAGAATTTGGCTCACGGTTCTACAGGGTGTACAGGAAGCAAAGTGCCAGTATCTCTTCCATTGGGTACTTCAGGGAGCTTCTAATCAAGTCAGAAGGCAGAGAGGAATCAGGCACGTCACATGGCTGGAGAGGGAACAAGACAGAGAAGAGGAATACAAGCATCTTCAAATAGGATGACACCAAGTCATTTGTGAGGTATCTACCTCAATGATGCAAACACATACCACTAAGCGCCCTCTCCAACACTGGGGATCCAATCTCAATATTACCTTTAAAGGGGACAAATAGCTGAACCAAATCAGAGGCAAGTATTAAAAAGGAAGGGTAGGTAGCACATGAAGTGCAGAACATAGAGTGATGACATCTTGCCTATCTCCTCTCAGTTAACAGGAAGCTGGCAATAATGTTTCTCCTCTCTTCCAGCTCCATCACACAATTCCCTCCTCACCCTACAACAGTGACAGTGACACTCACATGTAATGGAAATGTGGGCTTATCTCTGTTTGCTGTCACATTTCCCAGTATTCTCTCTGGTAGACATGTTATTATGTTAATATCACAGGAATCACAATGATGGAATGAAAGAAGCAAAGATGGAATGGAGAATTAACATTTATTTGTTCAGGGCCTATAAAATTCCACATGCTTTATGTGGTAGATTTTTATTTTCAGGCTTTTTCTCTTCAAATCCTCTAAGCCATACTCTTGGCGTTGGGCATCATTATTTTCTTTCTACAAAGGGAAGATAATCTGGCCGAATGGGACTTAATTAAACTGAAAATCTTTTCCCTATGCAGCTAAGGAAATAACAACCAAAGCAAACAGACAACCTTCAAAATGGGAAAATATATTTGCATATTATGAATCAGACAAAAACTTGAGAACGAGGATCTATAGAGAAGTCAAATTAATCAACAACACAAAAAGAATCCAACAATCCCAAATCCAAAAATCCAACAATCACATATATCAACAGAACCTTCTCTAAAGAAGACAGATGAATGGCTAACAAACATATGAAGAAATACTCATCATCCTTAATCATCAGGGTAATGCAAATCAAAACTACTCTGAGAGATCACCTAACCCCAGTGACAATGGCCCACATCACAAAGTCTCAAAGCTGCATATACTGGCATGGACGTGTGGATGTGGAGAGAAGGGAACATTCTTACATTGCTGGTGGGACTTCAAACTAATACTTTTTGGAAGGAAGTATGGAAAATCCTCAAAGAACTCAAATTACACTTCCCATTTCATCCTGCAATCCCATTACTAGGCATCTACCCTGAAGAAAAAAACGTCCTTTTATCATAAGGACATTTGCACCAGACTGTTTATCACAGCTCAATTTACAATCACCGAAATGTGGAAACGGCCTAAATGCCCACCAACCCAGGAATGGATCAATTAACTGTGCTATATGTATGCCATGGAATACTATTCAGCCACTAAAAAGGATGTAGACATTACATCTTTTATATTAACCTGGATGGAGGTGGAACACATTCTTCTTAGGAAAACATCACAAGACTGGACAAGCAAGGATCCAATGTACTCTATTCTAACATGAAGGCAGTATATGAGCTAATATAAGGGGGAGATAGGGGAATGAGCAAGTGGGGAGACAGAAGGAGGGAGGGGGGTTGGGGGTCACAGTGTATGGCACACACTTGGGGATGGGACACAATTATAAGAGGGACTTTATCTAACAAATGCAATCAGTGTAACCTCATTCTTTGTATCCTCAATGAATCCCAAATAATTTTTAAAAACCTTAAAAATATAAAATATAATTTTTCCCAGGTACCTTTAATGAAACATCTACTACTCTTCCCCGTAGGATCCTATAGACAAACACTGATTCTTGATTGTATACCTCTTACACATACCTGGTTACTGTGTAGTCGTCCTTTTTATAACTGTGTATTTCTATATTTGTTACCCCCACAAAACACCTCAAGGGCAGTAGCTTTTCACCTCTTTAATCTCAAGGACATACAGTGCTAAACAAACAACAAAAAAAAGTAAGTTCTATGATCCTAGCCCTTGTCTTTTCCTATACATAAAATAATGGCTGACAGGATCAATGACTATGTTTCTGTCATCTATAACCAGATGTACCCTTGAATCCAAGCTTTGACAGGGTTTTACATTCATGTAGCTTTTGACCATGTTTGATATAACTTTGGAGCACATGCAGAACTCTCAGCACCTACAAATAAACTGGGGGCTGAAACATTGCTTTGTAACAGTCTAACACAAACTCTGAAAGGCTCTCCTGGGTTTCAATCCTCAGTAAGACTGAATAAAACTAACTTTCATTCATTAAAAGCTTGACTATTTCCCCGTAGTTTAAATTGCTAATATGCGCTAGGAACGGAATAGGACTGACATGATGCAGAGCATAATCTCATTATCCCTCACCATAAACACTCCTGGCAACTTCAGCAATAAACACATTCATACATAACTACAGACATGGTTCATCCCACGTCCATCTCACCTCCCAAGATCGCAGGAATTCATATATGTGGAATGCTGGGTATAACGAAGAAATACATCACCAATACATGCAATTCTGAGGTCAAATATGAAGTTGAAATCTACTTAAACTATTTCAGTAATGGATTTTTCTAGAGGTTACCTGTAGAGTTGTCTCTGGAACATTTTACTCCCTCATTTCAGTACATTGCCAATAACATCATTTTATCATAAAGACACTTCCACCTAAATGTTTATAGCAGCACAGTTCCCAATCACAAAGTCATGGAAACAACCCAAGTGCCCTTCAGTACATGAATGGATTAATAAACTGTGGTATATGTACACCATGGAATATGATTCAACCATAAAACATGGAGATCTAGAGTCTTCTTTAACAACCTGGATGCAATTGGAGACCACTCTTCTCAGTGAAGAGCTACAAGGATGGAAAAACAAACACCACATGTACTCACTACTAAATTGGACTAAGTTTGTCAACATGTATATGCTCATATGGAAGCAGAAAGCAATGAAATTTAAGTGGGGGAGGGATGAAAGGGGATGGGTAAATTCCCACCCAGTGAGTGCATTGCTCATATATATTATACTTTCTGGGTGAAGGACACTCTATAACTCTGACCTTAACCATATAATAGTAAACTATGTCACCAAAATGTAGGTACCCCCATAATAACCTGAAAAAAAATAATAGAATGTCCATGTAAATAGTCAAAAAACAGGAATGCATGATGCAATAAAAATACAGAATAAAATTATTGACAAAAAATATAAAAGCTGACAGGAAAACATCGGTAAGTACAAATTAAGCATCAATTACCTTTTTCTTCCTATGAAAAGTAGCCTAAAATTTCAACCTCAAGGATTCCTCACCGGCCATTGTTACACATTTGGCTGCTGACAGCCCAGTGAAAATAAAATGCATGAAAACTGTAATGAGGCTTGGCACCTGTGGCTCAAGCGGCTAAGGCGCCAGCCACATACACCTGAGCTGGCAGGTTCAAATCCAGCCTGGGCCCACCAAACAACAATGATGGCTGCAACCAAAAAATAGCTGGACATTGTGGCAGGTGCCTGTAGTCCCAGCTACTTGGGAGGTGGAGGCAGGAGACTCACTCAAGCCTAGGAGTTGGAGGTTGCTGTGAGCTGTGATGCCATAGGACTCTACCCAGGGCGACAGCTTGAGGCTCTGTCTCAAAAAAAAATAAAAATAAAAAAAGAAAGAAAGAAAAGAAACGAAAACTGTAATGAACAATACTACCATTTATAATTTCAACAAGAATTGTGAAATAATAAGGAATAATGTGTTCATACATGGGAAATACTTATTCATTAAATACTACAAAACGCTGGTAAGAGAAAATAAAGATCTAAGTAAATAGAGAGACACAGTGTCTTAATGAGTTGGAAGATACCATTGCTAAGATGTCTGTTATCCTTAATGTAAACTATTCATTTACTACAGTCTGAAGAAAAATCCTAACATACATTTGGTAAAGAAACTGACATGCTTGCTCATTATAAAATTCATGTAAAAAAGGGCAGCTCCTGTGGCTTAAAGGAGTAGGGTGCTGGCCCCATATGCTGGAGGTGGCGATTCAAACCCAGCCCTGGCCAAAAACTGCAAAAAAAAAAAAAAAAAAAAAAAAGGGAAAAAAAGGGCAGTGCTTGTGGCTCAAGGAATAGGACTGTGGCTCCATATACCAGAGGTGGCAGGTTCAAACATGGCCCCAGCCAAAAACTGCAAAAAAAAAAAAAATCATGTAAAAATGGAAAGGACCTAAACTATGAAAATAACTTTGAAAAAGAACAAAGTTGGAAGATAGACACTACCTCAGTTCAGGCTGGACACCGTGGGCTCACACCTGTAATGCTAACACTGGGATGCCAAGATGGGCAGACTGATTGAGGTCAGGAGTTCAAGACCACCCTGAGTAAGAGTGAGACGCCCATCTCTACTAAAAATAGAAAATATTAGCCAGGCATTGTTAAGCATAGCTATGTGGGAGGCTGAGGCAGGAGCAGCGCTTGAACCCAGGAGTTTGAGATTGCTATGAACTAGGCTGACACCATGGCCCTCTAGCCTGGGCAACAGAGTGAGACTCTGTCTCAGAAAAAACAAAACAAAATAAAAAACACTATTTCTTATACTATATGCCTACTGTAATCCAAACACTATACTACAGATTGCAGTAGAAGACTAGATAAATATAAGAGAATGAAGAATTCAGAAATAGACCCACACCTATATAGACAACTGATATTTAGAAAAAACACAAAGGTAATTCATGAGGAAAAGATAGGCTTTTCAACAAATTTGATGGGGACAAGTTAATATCTATATTCAAAAAGGTAAACTGTGATCTCTATACCATATCATATTCAAAACTTAACCCCGAATGGATTATAGATCTCAACTTAAAACATAAGCAGAAAAAACTGCTTGCAGAAAATATAGGATAAAATCCTACAATTTTGGGTTAAGGGAAGGTTATATAGATGACACAACAAAATCACTATTCATAATTGAAGAAATCTATAAAACGAATGTCTGCAAAGTGAAAGCTTTGCTTCTTCCCAGTACATACTTAGGAAAATTTAAAAAAATGCATGATGGAAAAAAATTGAAAATCATATATCTAATTAATGAGTTCTATGCAGAAAATAGAATATATTATTAAAGTCCATAAAAAGAAATCAATACTCCAGTACACAAAAGGGTTAAATATTTGACTAGACACTCCACTAAAGAAAATACACAAATATCAAATAAGCACATGAAATTATGTTCAATACCATTAATCTTTGGGGACAGAAAAATGAAAACTATACTATTACATTCCTGGAGAATGACAGTTATTAAAAGACTGACCACAACAGGCTTTGGCAAGTTTCTGGAGAACACAACCTTAGTACACTTTTGATGGCCATGAAAAATGGTGCTAACACTTGGCAACAGCTTGGCACTTTCTTATAATATTGGCCTTACATCTGTCATGCATTCCAGCCATTTCACTCCTAAGTATTTACCCTTAAGAAAGAGAGCATATATCCATGTTTTCACAAAGGTAACTGGCTTTATAACCAAAATTTTATAATTCTCAAGTGTCTTAGCTCCCTCATATTCCAAAAGGAGTTTTCAGTGTTCACATCAGAACTGAAGCAGGCAGCTAAGTGGCCTGGACTTGAAAGGGATGAAAACAGCCAACGTTAGTTATCTTATCTCCAGTGGCCTAGCAACAGCAGTCTTGGGAAAGGCAGAGAAAAGACAGAGAGGTCTGGGTCCAAACTGCTGAACAGAACTTTGTAAGTCTCTATACCCTGAGGCAACTGTTTTGAGTTTTTCCCAGAATCAGCAGAACCTCCCTGTAGCCCTGAGATAACCATAGCGCCTTACTCTGCCAGATTGTCCAGAGAAAGAGAAAATAAGTGATAGGCACAAAAGATTGTGCTCAAGAGCCACTGAGCCTGCTCACAAGGCTAAAAGAATGATTAACCCCTACCTCTTTATTAATACAAAAAACTCCACTCTGGGAGGGATTTGCCCACCAATTTTTGTCCATGGGATGTATGTACCAGCATGGCTCCTCCCTGTGCTTGAGTGCCCTGAATTCCACCCAAAACATGCATTGGGGTTCACTCCCTGTATGCATTATTGATTTTCACCTCCATAAAAAACCCTTGATCTTGCTAATCAGGGAGGGGGATTTGAGGCAGTCTGTGCCTCCCCCTCCCAGATGATCCGTCTTCTGAAATAGATTCCTTCCTCTTTGACAATCCTCATTATCTCAGTCATTGTGTTTCTGAGCAATTACTCCTGTTAAGGAATAGAAAGGCTGCCATCTACAGACAGTTCCCTGAGCCATGTGGACATCTGTCTCTTAAGCAGGTTGCTTGATGGGTATACAATCCAGTTAGGGAGAATTTATTCACATTGAGAAGTAGTTGATTATCCTGAAACACCTTCTCCTGCTCTAGGGATAGACTTTAGGAAGTAAATCACTGTCCTAGGGCACACTCACACAGGCTCTTTCAGCAGACAGCAGGTAGGATACAGTGCAGTCCCTGACGCGTTTATGACTATCCCAATACAGCATGGCTGGGTAGAAAAGTCTGTCCAACTCTAGAATTCATTCCTAGGAAACCCACGTGGCAGCAAATTTATGTCACATTCTTCAGCATCACCTTTATAAGAATTGAAGTCATTGCATTCTTCTCCTCTCCCTTTGTCCTGATTCTAAGTTAGTTTAGAGCTCAGACTAAGAGGAGAAGGGTATGGGGGGGGTTAAAGATTCAAGGCAGCATTGTGAAACAAAACCTTAGGAAGAGTTAAGGAGCCAGTGAAACTTGGGAGAGTAAAGATGTGGGGCCTACTGAAAGGTCCACCCCTGAGGGAAGAGGAGGTGATGTGCCCCTCAAGGAGAGCTTACCAACAAAATTCTTTTTTTCTATTTTTTTGAGACACAAAAAAGAGTCTCACTTTTTTACCCTGGGTACAGTGCTGAGGTGTCACAGCTTCAGCAACCTCATACTCTTGGGCTTAAGCAATTCACTTGCCTCAGCCTCCCAAGTAGCTAGGACTACAGGTGCCTGCTACAATGCCTGGCTATTTTTTTGTTGTAGTTGTCATAATTTAGCAGGCTCGGACGGGGTTCAAACCTGCCAGCCCGAATGTATGTGGCTAATGGAGCCAAGTCATTCCCAAAAGTCTTGAAGGGAGAAGACATGGGTTGTTCAATCTCATTTCTCCTTTCAAACTCACTCATCACGATATGGGGATTCCAGAGGCTGTTCAAGTGTCAAAGACCAGCCTGCAGATGGCGCTCGCCACAGAAATCTGACGTCATAATGGCGACCATGGTGACCTTTTCAGAGAGACCAACATGGTCTGGTGAGAAGAGTAGACTCCTGCCTTCAGGAGTCTGGGACTAAGCCGAAGGCACAGGGGTTGAACTGCACCAAGTGTGGGGAGATGAACGGATCCCAGGTCCAAGTCTCCTCCTTCCCATTTTGGGACTGCATCCTCTGCTGTCTCCTGAGGTAAAGAGATTTGGGACTGTAGTATCCCCAGTTGGTCTTGCTCCAGGGTGTTCTGGAGCTACTTTCCATGCAGAGGCCTGGAGCAGGAGGATGGGACAGGTAACACTCTCTCTCAGCCCAGCTTCCCCATCTGTAAAGTGGGCATAGGAATGCTCACCACTGGATTGCTGGAACCAAGATTGTGATAATACCTACTAAAGAATAATCACAGTTTCCCACCATCTCTTAGATGATTTTGAAGCATGCAGTTGATTGGACGGTCCTAACAATTTGAGATTGTAATATACATTCTTCAATGGTCACCACTTTTTTATCCATTCTATAATGAAATATTTTTTAGGAGCCAGGAATCTACGAAGTGTTAATTTTAAAATGTCAAAATGTCAGGTACAAGAATTATTTCCAAAAATTATAATTACCTTATGGGTTGTTCAATTACAATGATATCAGGCCATGTTCCTTTAAATAACCAGATAGAGCTAAATATCATTACTAGTATTTTCCAGGACATAACATTTTTATTTCTGTAGTCCTATGCCACTCTACTCCTTCCACTACTCTGGTCATTCAGAGGATGAATGGTATTCCTATTATCTACACTGCATGACGGCAGCTTTTCAGTGTCTATGCCCTGCTAATAGGTGCAGGTCAGGGTGGCTTCCTGTAGCTGCTTGCACTGGTATCCTGTAGTGGAAGAATTCTTCTCATAACAAAACCAGGTTGGTGTCTCAGAATGTCTGAGTATGTTTTATTCTGTGTGTGTGTAATGACAACAATATTCCCCTCTGTTTTGTTTTCCTCTGTTATTGTTTTCTGTCCTATTCCTTCTCTCTTACTAAATTCAGGCTCAGAAGTGAAGGATGGATCCAAGCACAGTAGTTCACACCTGTGCTCCTAGCACTCTGCGAGGCCTAGGCGGGTAGATTGCCTGAGCTCACTAGTTTGAGATCAGCCTCAGCCAGAGTGAGACCTCATCACTAAAAATAGTGGGTCAGTGCTTGCTTTGCCTGCGATGCGTGTTTGGGAACCTAAATTGTAGTGGTGGGAGAGAAGGCAGTGGTAGCAAGGCCTTGGGCATGTGTATCACAACAATCTACTGAAGCCCCAAAGCCAGCACCATGGAGTTCCAGCATCTGTCCGGGGGGCAAGTCTGGCAGTGGGGCCATGGCCTCCTCATCTAAGAGCAACTGTGATCAGTAGGAACACCTCCAGTCTGGCAGCTGGCCCTGGAAACCATTGACATCCACAAGGACCCATATTTTATGAAAAACCGCCTGATGCTTCACAACAAGGAAGGAAGCTATCCTCGCACATACCCAAGGAAAGAAGCACCAAACCAACTTGGCCCGGGGAGCAGCCAAGGAGGCAGGTGAAGGAAGCCCCTGCCCAGCCTGCACCTGAGGTCAAGGTGGAGGTGAAGAAGTTTGTGAAGTTTGGCCGCACAGGCTACAAAGTGACAAAGCAGATGGGCTCAGAGATGGGCCAGCAGAGCCTTCTCTTACAGACCGACTACCCTGAGATTGCTGAGGGCATCATGCCCCGCCACCGATTCATGTGTGCCTATGACAAAAGGATCGAGCCCCTAGACTGGCCCTGGCAATATTTGCTAATGGCCACAGAGTCCTATGAGACCATCACTTTCAAGGTACCTAGCAGAGAGATCAACAAAGCTGAAAGCAAGTTTTGGACTCACTGGAATAGGGAAACCAAGCAGTTTTTCCTCCAGTTCCACTTTAAGATGGAGAAGCCCCCCAGCTCCACCCAGCCTTCCTGCTGGGTCTCCTGGGCTGAACCAGCCTCCACCCTTGCTGAAGAATGGGTTGCCTCATTGGGTTCCATTGCCTGAGTCTTTGCCAACATCCCTGAATGGGGGCCTACACCTGCTTCACATGCCCCCCACCAGGCCTGGACCCTCAGGGCCCCCAGGACCTCCCCAAATGCCCCTACCAGCCCCTGGGGCCCACCCCCCCAACACCAGTGGTCCACTCCCCCCACATCTGGGGTCCACACCCAGCTCCTGTGGTCCATCCCCTGGCAACAGTGGTCCACCCTCCAGCTCCTGGGGTCCATCCCCCAGCTCCAGGGGTCCACCCTCCTCCATCAGCTGGGTTTCATCCCTAGGTCCGTGGAGTAAATGCCTCACCTACTGCAGTTCACACCTAGGCCCCAGGCGTCCACTCCCAGACCCAGGGATCCAACCTTAGCCCCCGGGGGTCCACCCCTCAGCTTCTGGTGTCCATCCTCCAGCTCCCTGGGGTACACACCCCAACTCCCATGCCTCCAATGCTGAGGCCCCAACCCCTCTGCGAAGGCCCTGGGAATATACCTCTTCCTCCCCCAAACTACTGAGTAGTGACCCCTTTGCCCAGCAAGCCTGGTGTTCTGTATTCCTGCAGTTTCTCACAGGAGAATTTTCTTTGTACTGTCTTAAGCTCAGTCAACAGCCTCCTCCCCTTGTAAAAAAAAAAAAAAACAAATAAATGAAAAGTAAAAATAAAAATAGTGGGTCTTTTTTGCGGGCACCTATAGTCCCAGCTACTTGGGAGGCTGAGGCAAGAAAATCTCTTAAGCCCAGGAGTTTGAGGTTGCTGTGAGCTGTGATGCCAGAGCACACTACTGAGGTTGACAAAGTGAGATTTTTTTTTTCTCAAACAACAACAACAAAACAGAACTGAAGGAAGGAGATTGTAGGATGATAGTCCTTATCGTCAGATCTTGATCAACATCTTTCACTTTATCCTGAATATATAAAGAAGTGCTTCTCAAGCAAAACAATTGTGCTCCCTACCTCTAGGAAAAAGTGTAAATGTCTGAGGACATTTTTTGTAGTTTCAAGTAGGGTGCTACTAGAATCTCATGACTGGAGGCCCAGAGTACTGGTAAAATTCCACAACCCCTAGGAAAACTCCCACAACAAAGAGTTTTCTGGCCCCAAATGGCGATAATGCCAAGATTGAGATGACCTGCTCCAGAGCAGGGCAAATGTTACTTGCCATACCTATATGCATAGGTTCAGCTTTGGTGTCTGAGAACCCTGAATGAGAATAACCATGCTGCCTCTTACCAGGCATGTGTCCTTGGAAATTGCATTTAACCCCTCTGAGCCCTAGTAGAGGCAGCCTTGGGGAAGGAATGAGTTTTCATAGGCAATACTGATACCTAACTTACAGAACCACTGCAAGGAGTTAGAGAAACAGTATGTAAAGTGCCTACCAGTGCCCAGCCAGTAGCAGACCCCTTAAGTTTTAGTCTCTTTTCCAACCCACTTCCTAGCTTCTGCTCCTGGGAAAAACTTAAACCTAAACTACATAACCGTGAAAGCATAACTGTGTCCTAAAGAGCTTCTGGAAATATGAAACAGGAAGGAAAATATGCTCGCACAGATCCAGACTGTATATAAAAGTGGGCGCTTCCTCTGCGTTTGCAGAGTCATCAATTGAAGTTGGGATGGGGAAGTTGAGATTGACCTTCCTGCTTCTCCTCTTTTCTCAATGACAAAGTCCCATATTTGGAGTAGCATGAACCCCATCAAAGCCTTAACTGAGTTTTGTCATAATTTGGAATACATTTTATGTATGAGATTATATGTGGGCATTGATTTCTCCACATTTCCTCAATTCCATCCTGAAGGGATTTCCAAGAAAACTTTTCATGATAAATAATTTCGAACATA
>CAUYQV010021467.1:0-44008 GCA_963574575.1 Galagoides demidoff
TTTTTTTTTTTTTGAGACGGA
The DNA here is from genome assembly GCA_963574575.1 of Galagoides demidoff. Lineage (NCBI taxonomy): Eukaryota > Metazoa > Chordata > Mammalia > Primates > Galagidae > Galagoides > Galagoides demidoff. The sequence continues at coordinate 22 of CAUYQV010021467.1, forward strand.
GCCTCAAGCTATCCCCCTGGGTAGACTGCCATGGCATCACAGCTCATAGCAACCTCCAACTCCTGGGCTCAAGCGAGTCTCCTGCCTCTGCCTCCCAAGTAGCTGGGATCACAGGCGCCCGCCACAACGCCCGGCCATTTTTTGGTTGCAGCCATCATTGTTGTTTGGTGGGCCCGGGCTGGGGATTCGAACCCGCCACCTTAGGTGTACGTGGCTGGCGCCTTAGCCCATTGAGCCACAGGCACCGAGCCAGTTCAACAAAATTTCAATCAGTTTCTAAGCACTCACATACACACATTCCAACCCACTTCTTAATCTGGGCAGCCTTGATTTTTTCACTGGAATTGCTACTTAGCCATAGGATGCAAATTAACACACACTTAGGTTTTTTTAGTTATATTATATTCATACACTCTCATACAAATTTTAACAGGCCTGTGGTTGATCGAACACCCCGGGGGGTTGATTGGACCCCCCACTTTCATTCCAATGGTGTTTCTGGTGATGGGTGTTGATACACATTTCTGAGATCCCCCGACAGGCCAGTAGGGCTGAGGCTTCTCACTGGTTGAGTTGTTCTACCAACACACACCTCCAAGAGCTTCTGACAGGCCAATAGCCCAGCAACTTGGGGTCCCTGCCCAAAGTTCCTATTTCTTTGGCCTTCCCTTGGAGGTTCCTAAGGGTTTTATACAAATTACAACAAATGAATTCAACAAACAGTTACATGTCTTCACAGCAATCTACAAACACATAAGCACAACAAAAATACCACCAATAGTTATACTAACATCTGCCGACGCTAGCCAAAAATAGGTATTAAAGTGGCTTACCTCCGGAGGCGGACTCACAGGTGAACTTAGGAGTTATCATCAGCTGGTCTCCTGAGAGATCTGGGTTCTCCAGGGGTCCTGGGATGTTTGCAAGGAGGTGCCTCCCCTCTGAGAGACCACAGCCTGTCCCTCTCATGGAGGCTGACTGAGGATCGGCAGAATAAGAGCCAGAAAGAGTAATGCCAGTTTAGAAAGAAAAAGTGGCTGCTGTTTTAAAAAATATCTTTTTTTGTTCTTTAGTTCCAAATGAGTAATTGACATTGGGTCTTCTGCTAAGTGCCGCACCTTATCTCAAGGCTATTCATAACATAGCAACCACAGCTTTTAGCAGGCAAAAAAGATAGGAAACCAGTTTTAACAAACTTTGTATTAACTCTTTAATTGCCGGGAAAGAGAGGCTCCCAAACACAGGTGGGTCATTGACACCACAGTGTCAAGATAAAAACTGAGGAAGTGCAAAAGGGCCATGTAAGAAGGATAGAAGCCAGTAAGTGCAACTAGCTGCCAAGCAGAGCGAGATTCCAGAGCAACACTGTACAGTGAAGTCCAGCTCCCACCTGAAAGCGATGTCAAAGGCGGTGGGAGACATAGGAGACATAAGAGAAAGAAGGTGAAAAGACTAGCTTTTGCAAACTCACAGAACAGACAAGGGCCCAATATGAAGATTCAGGCATAAACAAACACAAATCACACTCCATGCAGATGTCTGTGCAGGCCCACTCAGACTCCGTGACCACGTGGGCCATGGAATCACATCCAGACTCACTCACTCTCTCATGCAGCAACCCGAAACCTAAGGACCCGGTTGGCCACTCCAACAGATCCAGATCTGGCCAGCCACTCCGGCACAGATCCAAACACAAGTTCCCAGCGTCATCTCAGGGGAATTGGCCCCTTGGGGTGTAGCTGCATCCAGCCCCCAAGAGTGACCCCCAACAAACTTACCAGTAAAAACAGAAATCAGAACCAGACGACTCCATTAAGGTGCCCAAATTTAGTCTATTAATTCAGCAGGTTGGGGTAGGGAGACGGAGTTGGCTTATCACCCAGGGCTGAGGAATATCTCTCAGCGTCCATCCCCCAGGTGAAATCCCCACAACCAGTGGCCATAGCCTAGGTCAAAACCCAGGGATCTCGCTAGGGCCTCTGAATGTTGTAGGGTGAGTCAAGCGACCACCAGGCAAATAATCTTTAAAATGCCAATAAGGAGCCTTTATTTAGACCGCGGCCGGCCACCCTCTTAAGTGAGGGGAGCAGCCACCACCAGGGTTAATGTACAGCTTTTACAGGTTGGATGGTACAGCAAGCAAGCCACTGGACTCCACAACAGACGGCACTGGCAGTTACTTGGTTAAGCAAAACAACAGCTAGACACAAAAACATTTATAACATCAGTGGGGTCAGCATGACCTTATCCTGTCTGCGTTGACCATGAAGTCAGCAAGGCCTTGTCTTGAGTGTTCCCCAGGCCTCAATCTTCCCTTCTTCGTTTCCTGTTGGGAAGGGGAAGATGGGGGGAGAATTCAGGAGCCTCCTGCAGGTATCAAGCCCCTTCTCCCACCTAAGCACCACCTTAGAGTTCCATGGAGCTAGTCTCACTCCCAGAAACCTCCTGGGATCAAGCGATCCTCCTACCTCAGCCTCCTGAGTAGCTAGGACTACAGGCACCCAACACAACACCCAGCTGGTTTTTCTGTTTTTAGTAGAGACAGCTGGTCTTGAACTCCTGAGCTCAAGGCATCTGCCTTCCTCGGCCTTTCAGAGTGCTGGGATTACAGGTGCCAGCCTGTTTATTTATTCATTTGATTTTGTGTGTCCCCAGCCAAAATGAAGGATGTGGGAAACAGTCTCCTTGCCTTCTGTGTCCGCAGAACTCAGACTATGCCTGGCACAGAATGTGCTTAATAGATACTAAGAGAGAGAAACAGGCAGACTGCAGAGATAGAGAGACACCAAGAGTGAGTGAGAGAAGGAGAGGGGGGAGGGAGATGTGCACGGAATCAGGGCCCCCCCACCCTGCCACGTGCCCTGAATAAGGGAGTCTACTTCTCCCAACCTCCTTGTTGACAGAAAGTCCATCAGGCAAGGACACCAGGCCCTGTGTCCTCTCTGAGCCTCCATGTACCCCGGGAAGACAGCTACCACAAGACCCTGCTCTGGGGCTGTCAGGTTCCTGCTCTGCTTGCCCATCCCAGGAGCCCCTTGGCACAGGCAGGACAGGAAAGAGGCACCCAGCCTGGGATCCCCAGGGACAAAGCCATTCTCAGGCTGAGCTGCTAAGGCCTGGCTCTGGATACCCAACCTGCAGCCCCACGCCCCCTAAAGGTCCAGCTTACTGCCTCTTGGGATCTCTGGGGTGAGTGAGCTAAAGCAGAGAGACCCCATTTTCCAGGTGGAATGGGCTCCCTTCTGCACTCTGACCCCTGGGTCACACAGGGAGGACACAGAGGATAAAGGGAGGGCAGCCATAGAGCCCCAACCTGGTTTGGCAATAAAGGCAGGTACACGAGTTCACCCCAACTTGTGTGTGTGCGGGCCAGGCCCAGAGGGTGGCATTCACGCTGGCAGGACAGCCTCCTCCCAGCATGACGTTTCCAAAGACACATGGATAAGATCAGCCTGCTGACTCCGGACTTTGCTCTCCCCTGGCACCAGCCAGCCCCGCGCACGTCTTTGTCCACAGAGCCATCATGGGACACCTGGCCATCCTGCTCACTGTGGCTCTGGCCACCCTCCTGGCCACCGGGACCGGGGCACCTGTGCACAGGCAGGGCACCCGGCACAAGCTGCTCCTCGTGTCTTTCGATGGCTTCCGCTGGAACTACGACCAGGATGTGGACACCCCCCACCTGGACGCCATGGCTCGAGACGGGGTGAAAGCTCGGTACATGACGCCTGCCTTCGTCACCATGACCAGTCCCTGCCACTTCACCCTCGTCACTGGTGAGACACAGGGCCCTGTCCTGGCCCCAGGTGGGATAAGGGGGGAGGCCCTTGCTCCAAGTGGAGGCCCTGCCCTCCACTCACTGGGAGGCAGCGCCCAGCTCCAGGACCAGGGGGGTCCACCCTACTGGTGACAACTGATGAAGGGCAAGCAAAAGTGAAAATGCCCAGCAGAGGATGTGGCCAGGGCCTTCGTGACGGTATCGGCTCCCACACCACCTGCTCCTCAGCCACCAGCTTCCCGTTCTCCCTCAACTCTTCCCAATCCCAGACAGCTGCCCAGGCTGCAGGCTGTGGAGATGTGGGCTTTTAAAAGCCAAGCAGCACCAAAGGATGCCGGGAAGTAAGACGGGATCCCACCCCTCCCCAGGGGCACCACTTTCTGTGCATCCTTCAAAGACACTGGGTGTCCTGGGGCTGCCACGAGAAAGGACCACACGGACAGCTGAAAACCCAGACACTGAGGCCTGGGGCCAGACGCCCAAATCTAGGCCTGCAGGGCCGTACCCCTCGAAGGCTCTCTGGGGCCTTCCTGCCTATTCCAGTTTATGGTGCGTTCCTTGGCTTGCGGCCGCATTGCTAAGACCTCTGCCACTGCCTTCACCCAGCCTACTCCCCGTGTGTCTGTGTCCAAAATGCCCACTTCTCAGGAAGACATGAGGCACTGGATTCTGGGCCCCACTTCTGTGTGACCTCATCTCACCCTAAATAACCACCCTGCAGAGACCATTTCCCAACAAGACCACGTTCTGAGGGTCCAAATAGGTGTGCATTTGGGGCCACTGTTTACCCCGCACAAGCAGCTCAGCCTCACACCAGCACTTCACAGCCATGGCCCCTCTGCATGCACGTGGGGGCACACGGTCCTCCCTGCCACGCTTGGCTGCTTTGACTTTCCACATCCATGGGGGGAGGGGACACAGTCTGCTCCGAGCCTCCTTTTGTAACTTTTGAACTTAGTGCCAAGTGCGCACAATTCCTGAGCAAGAATGAAATCTAGGAATAGCTCAGGGCGCTCCACTCGGGTTGTAGGAACCCTGCCTAAGATTTCATGTGACAGATGGGCCGTGATTTACCTGATCAGCTCCTCCCAGTGGCCATTTCGGTCGCCCCCAATCTTCTGCTAAAGCTGCAGAGGCTGCAGCCAGGACCCTTGCACGAGTCCATGTGCCCATGTGCACACTTAACTGCAGGAAAATTCAAAGGTGGGAGCGGCATTGCCGGCCGAAAGAACACACAAACCTGGGCTGCCCCCAGGCTGCGTGTGGGATACCCGCCCACCCCAGCCCCAGCCAGCCTCCCCACCCACAGCACCGGGTATCTGCCTGCTGCCTGTGCCTCTTCCGTCCCCGCATTCCAACACGGCCGCAGCCCCAGTGCCTGTGCCTCTCCCTCCCACAGGCAAATACATCGAGAACCACGGGGTGGTCCACAACATGTTCTACAACACCACCAGCAAGGTGAAACTTCCCTACCATGCCACACTGGGCATCGAGAGATGGTGGGACAACGGCAGCGTGCCCATCTGGGTCACCGCCCAGAGGCAGGTAATGCTGGCCCAGCCACAGGCACCTCCTGACCTGGCACAGAAGCGTATGAAGTAGGGTGTTTGGGAAGGTAGGCGGTGGGCGCAGGTGGGGACTCTACCCAGTCTTCCTTGGAACCCCGAGACCAAGAGGTATTGCTCTGTCCTCCCAAATGGAGGAGAGCTGAACCCCTGAACCCTCCAACACAGGGAAGTCCACTGTCACCCAACAAGGAAGTATTTAATGGCCAGGTGTGGTGACTCCACCTAGAATCCCAGCACTCTAGGAGGCTGAGGAGGGAGGATCCCTTGAGCTCAGGTGTTTAATACCAGCCTGAGCAAAAGTGAGACCCCATCTCCACTAAAAATATAAAAATTAGCTAGGCATTATGGCAGGTACCTGTAGTCCCAGCTACTTGGGAGGCTGAGACAAGAGGATCACTTGAGCCCAGGAGTTGGAGGTTGCAGTGAGCTGTGATGGTACTACTGTACTCTAGCCCAGGTGACAGGATGAAACTCTGTCTCAGAAAAAAAAGGATGTATTTAACAATAAAATGGCTCTCCCACACCACTCTCAGCCTGGACAGCTCCATCCTCAGGGCCAAAGATAAAACAAGGGTGGGTAAGAGGGTTGAACTCAGGAATCCCCCAATTTGTGATCCTCTAGGGCAGTGGTTCTCAGCCTGAGGGTCGCAACCCACGGGAGCTGTATTAAAGGGCCATGGCATTAGGAAGGTTGAGAGCCACTGCTCCAGGGCTTCCTGGCCTGGAAGTGAGACTTCTAGTCATCAAAGTCAAGTTGGAGGTTTCTGAGAAGAACCTGAAATAGACGCTGGAACCTACACCCACCTTACAGCCAATGTATCCACCTACGTATGATTCCCCATGATCCCCAAGCATCTATACTCACTCAGGGCCCCATCCACCAGGCTCCAGAGCAGGAAACCAAAGCAGTCAGGGTGTCCAACCCAATGGAAGAATGGCCTGGGGAGTGGGTGGGTGGGTAGGACAGGTGTAGACAGAGGACTGGTAGGACAGATGGAGTCTAAATAAGACACCGACTGATTTATGGATGGATGACCAGACAGGAATATGGACAGACATCCAAGAGGAGTTGCTGCTCATCTGGGACGGTTTTATGTCCCTTGTCTGTCAGGGTCCGGGACTGGCCAGGTCTCGGGCCGACTTAGGTGGGTTCTGGATGCGGACTGCTAAGCTACCTTGCTCAGGAACAGTTTCTCTTAGGTGCCTGAGGGCTGTCTACTCAGAGAGAGAGAGTGTGTGTCTTAGAGAGTAAAGCAGTCTTCTTAGACAGATAGATCTTAGTCTTTAGCAGAGCTTGGTAATCTTCAGCACAGAGATGCCACACTGGCGTTCTGCAGGCAGGAGAGGAGACAGAGTCAGAGTAAGCAAGTCAGTGATACAAAGCACATGCTCCCGACTGCCTTCTCCTCCAGCCTGATATAAGGCTGATCTCGTGCTTCTCAACATCACAGGTGTAGAGACTGCCAATTCACCACTGCTCTCATCTCACAAGCTCTCATGCTTGTAAGGAGAGCTAAATCTCGCTCCATGCCCTTTCCACCAAGGTGTTCCATTACAGGTATTTCTTATAACTCTGACTCCTCCTAGCCATAAGCTATACGGGCTGCTACACTTGTCTTGTTAGCACCTGAGTCTACTGGGCGCCTGTTGTCTCCTCTATAAAATTGGTTTGCCCCTTTAGTCTGAGAAATGTTTCAGAAGACAGAAGCCCCATGACCACAAGAAAGAAGGGGGTGCAGAGTGCAAGTGCTCCCAGGCATGGGCTGGGGGCATCGGCCAAGGAGGTTGCAGGGGCCCTGACACTGTCCCATCCTGGCAGGGTCTAAAGACCGGCTCCTTCTTCTACCCCGGGGGGAATGTCACCTACCAAGGGGTGGCCCTGACGCTGAGTCGGAAGGAAGGCATCCTGCACAACTATAAAAATGAAACAGAGTGGAGGGCGAACATTGACACCGTGATGCGCTGGTTCACAGAGGAGGACCTGGATCTGGTAACGCTCTACTTTGGGGAGCCGGACTCCACAGGCCACAAGTATGGCCCCGAGACCCAGGAGAGGAAGGAGATGGTGCAGCAGGTGGACAGGACCGTGGGTTACCTCCGGGACAGCATCGAGCGCAACCACCTCTTGAGTGTCCTCAACCTGATCATCGCATCCGACCACGGCATGACGACCGTCTATAGGAATGCCAGTGACCTGGTCGAGTTCCACAAGTTCCCCAACTTCACCTTCCGGGACATTGAGTTTGAACTCCTTGACTATGGGCCAACAGGGATGCTGCTCCCCAAAGCAGGGAAGCTGGACAAGGTGTATGATGCCCTCAAGGACGCCCACCCCAAGCTCCACGTGTACAAGAAGGAGTCGTTCCCCGCATCCTTCCACTATGCCAACAACCCCAGGATCACGCCCCTGCTGATGTACAGTGACCCTGGCTACGTCATCAATGGGGTAAGTCGCCTGCTGGACGCACAGCTTAAGGGGGGATCCTTCCATTTCTATAAATGGCATCCCCCGTTCCCAGCTAGTCCTGAATGTGAAGAGTGTCCAGTGTGGGGCAGGACACAGCCATCACCGCGTGATAGGGGTGTACACTTAGCACAAGGTATGGGAAGTCCAGATGTGAGGGTGACACAGCAAAGGCAGGAGGGAGTGGGGAGCCTGCTCTTCCCTCCACAGAGAACCCAGGGGTGCTGATGGGAAGCAAGCCCAGATGAGGGAGAGGAGGTCCCCAGAAAAGGAGTGACCCGTGATGCAGCATGATGGAGGCGGGCCTGGCCTCAGACTGTCTGCGCAGTCCCATTTTCTCAGGGTCTCCATTTATTTCCAAGCCTCTCTGTTTAAGGGCTCAGAATTCAGAGAAACTGAGTCTCAGAATCCACTCCCACACTGGAAGTTCTCCCTGATATGCTCTGTCCTGGAGATCTCTCCCCCAGGGGTGCTGATGGGGAGAGCAGGGTGGGTGGGAGGGCTGGCTGCTCCCAGCCAGGCCCTCAGACCCTGGCCCCCTCTCCGGCAGAGAATTAACGTCCAGTACAACAAAGGCGAGCATGGCTTTGACAACAGGGACATGAACATGAAGACCATCTTCCGGGCCGTGGGCCCCAGCTTCAGGTCAGGCCTGGAGGTGGAGCCCTTTGAGAGCGTCCACGTGTATGAGCTCATGTGCCATCTGCTGGGCATCAAGCCTGAGCCCAACGACGGGCACCTCAGCACCCTGCTGCCCATGCTGCACTCAGGTGGGGCCAGCAGTCCCTTCTCCCTGGCTTCTGGGGACAACTAGAGCCCCTCCCTGACCACCCAAGAGCACCTGTGTATCTGGGGCAGTGCTGGAGGAGGGCAGGCTGCCCTGGGAAGCCACCTCCTGGCTCCCAGATGGACATAGCCCACTCTCTCTCCACCACGGCCACCTAAAGGTCTCTTTCCTGACACATCCAGGAGGCAAAGGTCACCTGGGTCCTGGCTGGAGAGGGGTAACCCTACTAGACAGGGCAGTGAGGGGCCATGGTGGGCAAGGGCAGTATGACTGAGAGGTGGTGACAGGAGTCAGGGGCTCAGAGGGAGAGCCGGGGCTTTCCTGGTCTGCCAGGGCTAGACGCTGCCCTGCCTCAGGGGTCTTCTGGTTTTCCTCAGAGCCTAATCCCCTGCCCAGCGGAACATCCACTGTCCCGCCCAGCGGAGTATCCACTCACCTGCCCAGCGGAACATCCACTGCCCTGCCCAGCCACCAGATCCCGTTGGTAACAGGACTGCTGGGGGCTGTGATTCTTCTGGCCAACATCACATAAGGCCTCCCTACTCAAGGTCAGAGCTCCAGAAGGCGGAGGAGGGGAAGGGGGTGCCATGCCCCCTGTTCCTCCACCCTGACACCCCCATTACAGACCTAGGCAGCTACAATAGGGCTGCCAGTCCCCACCAGGCCAGTGGCTCCAACTGGCCTGGATGCCACCAAGAGGTGGGGAGCTCAAGGCAGATCCCCTTCTAGCCTCTCTGCTTTAGGCTTGGAGGGGCCCTTCCAAACCCGACAGCTGAGACACACCTGGACAATCACACCCTCCTCCCAGCCCCCCTCAGTCAGAACCCTCCTCAGCCTCTCGCTGGACTCACGGCCTCCTCCCCACACACCACACCCGCTGCCCACCACAGTCTCTGTGCTCCACTGGGGACAATCTGGAAGCTGTTGCTTGGGGTGTTTGTGCTCCTGCCAGGCAATGCTCCTGGAACACCCAGAGACCCAGAGTCTCCAGAGACTTTCCGGCTGCAACTGATAGGCATCTCTTCCTTGTTTTCCATCAGTGTAGTCAGAGCTCTGTGGCCAAGACAGAAGAAAGCCATTCATTCATTCTGAGAACACACAGTGGGAGCCACCTCTGTGTCAGGCTCTGGTCTGGGCTCAGGGACACCAGCAAACAAGACAGCCCAGACTCTGAAGTTAGTCATTCAGGGGAAGGCAGCAAATACCAAGTGGACGAGTCAGCTTACAACACAGCTCAGATGGTGATAGTGGCAGAAAACAGACCAAGCCGTGCGCAGAGATGGGGCAGGGGCTACTTTTTAGGTCGCCTGACCTGGAACCGCCTCTCTGAGCAGGCAGATTTAGAGTGGGACCTGAATGGTGAGAAGCGGCAGCCACAAATCAGGCTCAGGCAGAAGAGTCTGGCCCAGGGAAGAGCCAGTGACAGGCCCCGTGGTGGGACGGGGTTAGCCGTGTGTCCTGAGGAATGGAGGCTGGTGAGCCAGGACAGACAGAACATGAGTCACCACGGACGGAGGCAGGAGGTTGTTTTACACGCAGCGGGAGCCCTGGGTGAGGCGCACAGGGTCTGACGTAGAGCATCAAGTGTGGGTTCTGACCACCAGGCAGCAGCGTGGAAGTGGGAACAGTTCGTGCCAGCCAGGAGGTAGCTGCAGGGACCCAGGCAGAACATTCCAGTGGTGGGGTGGGGACAGTGGAAAGGGGACGGATTTGGGGATTAGTGAAGTATGACTGGTGAAGAAACTGGAAAGGAACACGGGTGTGAGGCTCAGGTCCTGAGAACCCTGATAAAGAGCTGGCCACTTACTGAGCCGTGACGTGTCGAGGATGGGAGCTCCATTTCCGCTGTGTCTTTGACACCCGCAGAGCATCCCCATGGAGCAAGTACTGGGCACTGAGGGGTTCTGGCTGGCAATTTAAATTTGAGACCTATTGACATACTGATGGCTCTCAAGCCGTGGGACCAGATGGGAGCCCCTGGCTGGAGAGTGAAGTCCAAGGAGAGAGGTGACCACACCACTCTCTGGCGAAGCTGAGGCTGGTTTGATGAGGGACGCCCAGGGCTTGTCCTGTCTCTGGGGCAGAGGGAAAAATGTGTTTTGAGGAGGAACATGGAGATTTGTGTGTCAGGGAGGGACCATTCACAACCTAATGTCAGAGCGAGAAGGGACCCAAAAGACACTTTGCCCACCCCTTCACGCAGACCAGGATGCTGGGACCCAGAGACTTCAGCTGACTAGTCCCAGCCTATCAAAGACTGGTAGAGCTATGGCCAAGAGCTGGCCTTCCAATGCCTGGCCCCAGGTGCTTCTGGCTACAACACCAGCCCCTCTGTGTTTGAAGCCAGTCTTCCGGGACACAGCAGGGACATAATTAGAGGTCCGTAGCACTAGCCCACGACCATCGCTCTCTGCATAAACCGAGTGTGCTCAACACCTCAGCCTTCACGTGGGGGGAAATGGAAAAGGGGAGATTCGTGTCATGGTCTTCCCTGAGGGACAGCAACAGTGGTGAGCTAGCTGAGCACTTCTCCAGACCAAAAAGAGCCCCGATCTGTAGCCTCTTCCCACGCCTACATGGCCTAGGACCAACATGAGGTCACCAAACACAAAACCGGGACCAAACCCACAGAATCGGCTTCCATCAGCAGTGTGGGCGGCCTGGGGACGGTGCTAAGGGTTGTATGTATAAGCCCACAGTTCAGATTGTCCATGCCGGCTGGAAAATTCAGTTTAGAACCAGGGCTGTCGTCCAGTGGCCCAAGATAGTGCCAAAAGTACTTGCTTCAGGTCAACAGTCCTTGGCTGTGACTTTGCTAAGTTCTCCTAACCCAGAAGGAAAAGCCGGCAGACCAGAGAGGCCTCCTCTCTCCTGGGGTCTGCACTTTGAGCCCCTGCCCCCCTCCCAGCCTCGGCAGAAAGGTCTAGAGCCTCCACCATGTTTTCCCACCCCAGGCCCACCCCTGCACCCACCTGTGCCCCCCCCCAGGACCCACGGAGGGTCAGGAATTCCCACAGGGACCCCTCCCAGCCCCTGGGCCCGCCCTCTCCGCTGCCCCCCAGCCTGTTTCCACAGCCCCTTCCGCTCCTCAAGCCAACACCTGCGGTTTGTTCTCGCAGGAAGCCTCCAGCACGGCCCAGAGGCCCTGGCCCGCTCTCGCGGTGATGCTGCCTGGACACGGACGGACCTGCCTTTTCTGCTTTTCCCAGGCCGCACGCCGCTCTGTGCCACTACCCCAGCGGCTCCAACCTCTACTCAGAGATTGTGGCACTGGGAAAAACCCTCCCCGCCCAGGACTTAGCGCTCTGAGGCTGAGGTCCCGCCCGCCCCGCCCACCTCTGGACCCGCCCCTGGCCCCGCCCCGGACCCGCCCACCCGCAAACCCGCCCCATCTGCGCTGCAGTCGGCGGCCACGCGGGGGAGCGCGCCAGCCCTGCGGACGCGGATCTGGACGCCTAGGAACGCAGCGACCGCCGCCCTGGACCCTGAACCCCGGCTCGGGAGGCGCCACCCAGGAGGGGCCTTGCCCAGTACAGAGGACCCTGAGAATGCGGGAGTCCGTCACTGCCCAACAGACTGGCCGAGTCGTGACAGCCAACGTGGGGGAGACGTTGTCCCTAAAGCCTGGGGCTTCCTGACAGTCTCGCCAGTGGCGCCAGTGCGTAATAAATTTCCGATTCCCTACAGCCAGTAACAAACACCGGGGAACCCATTTATTCTTGTTGGGGGAAGGCCCCGGCCGGTGGGGGGTAGCCAGTCCTGGTGAGGGGATGGGCTTCACGCTGACAAGATGGGGGAAGGAATGAGGAGGCTCTCAGGGAACGACAGGGAACTGGCATCCCCAAGCACAGCGCTCTGCAGAAAACAAATTAGAATCAAACAAGGCGAAAACACTGCACATAAAGAAGTATGGCTGGGCTCTGGGTAAGGAAGGGGCCGGGGTGCGACAAGCAGCGGCAGAGCGACACTTTCCGCTATTCTCCCGCACACTTGGAAGACCAGCCACTTCAAGTGCTGTGTACCCAAACTATTTCTGAAGAGGGTGGGCTTTGGAGCCAGCTCTGGGACCCCACACAGAAGCTGTGGTAGTGGGTCCCAGCCTCAGTTTCCTCATCTGGAAAAGGGGATAAGCAACAGGAGAGATCCCACCTCGCTGCGTGGAGGGTGAGGTGCTCGTCCCCGCAGGGGGCAGAGCAGAGGTTGGCCCCAGGCAGGTGCTCCGCAGACACAGATGACAGCCACCAACTGCCAGCGGGAGGATTAGCATCCTGCTTTGGGGAGTTTTGGGAGGTGCTGGATTTGTCAACTGCAGCGCTTGAGAACAAATCCAGTTGCAGCAATGGGAGACACGTTCTTTGAACGTGCATGAATCTGCAGGGTCTGCCTGTCCCCACCCCTGCTCCCCCGCCCCCGCCCCATGACGTCCCCTCTCTCATTCCTGGGTCTTTTGCTTCTGTCTGGGCTTCTGCTCATCCAGTCTGCAGGATCCTCCCAGCCTGCCCCACAGGTGCCCAGAGCTGCAGTCCTGCCTCAGCCTGAAAGGCCTGAGCTTGGGCCTGTGGGCCCCGGCCCTGCTCCGGTAGTTCTCCGGGGAAGGACCGCCTTGCCCCACTGCCTGTAGCCACACCCTGGTTGCCCCGTCCAGCCTACCCACTGCACCTGCTCTGACTCTGGCTGGGCCCTGGCCCTCCCCTGGCAGGCCCACCTCCACTCATGGCCCCACCTGGCCGGAGGACAGCAGGGAGAGTCCACACTCACGTTCTCAGAGCAGTGAGCACTCAGGGTCCCCCATTACCCAGCCTCAACATGAGACCCGATTCCTTCATGCTCTGACCCTTTCCCTTCTGGGGACTGGGCCAGCAGACACTTTGGCAACTGCTGTGTTTTTTTTTTTTTTTTTTTTTTTTTTTTTGAGACAGAGCCTCAAGCTGTCACCCTGGGTAGAGTGCTGTGGCATCACAACTCACAGCAACCTCCAACTCCTTGGCTCAAGCGAGTCTCCTGCCTTTGCCTCCCAAGTAGTTGGGACTTCAGGCACCCACCACAATGCCCGGCTATTTTTTGGTTGCAGCCGTCATTGTTGTTTGGCGGGCCTGGACTAGATTCAAACCCGCCAACTCAGGTGTATATGGCTGGCGCCTTAGCCGCTTGATCCACAGGTGCCGAGCTGGCAACTGCTCTTGACTGGCTTGATCAAGTAGGAAAAAAAGAAAGACAGAGGAGTAGAGAAGAGAGAGGGAAATAATCTATTGTCTCACATGAAATACACCTTTATTCCAGATGTCTGGTGACATAGAGCACCTTTAAAAGGGTCCCGGTGACTGGCTGATGACCCACTGGATGACCGTCCTGTGTCAGGAACAGGAGGGCTGATTTTCCTCTCTGTGCAGCTGGGGGAGGAGGTGTCACCTAAGCAGTATGTCCCCAGTTCAAACCCACTATGACACTCACTAGTTCTGTAGCCCTGTGGCCCTGGACAAGCTGCTAACCTCTCTGGGCCTGTTTCCTCATCTGTAAGGTAAGGAAGGGTAGCAGACCCGTCCCATAGGATGGTCTCAGGGTTTACGCTAAAGGATATTTGCGAACTGCTTAGAATAGGGCCTGGTGCGTGAGGCTGGAGTGTTCTAAAGAAACAGAGTGACAATTACTTTGTATCAAATAGTGAGGATATCACAAATACACCACTTTTAAATCCTCCTTGTGTCTCCAGCAGTTTCTGATTGATGAATTTAAGTTTTAAACACCTCTCTTGTGTAGCATAGAGAGAGATACTAGGCTCAGAGCTCCAGTGAACAACAGTATCAGGATGATTACATCAGCTTTATTTGCATAGTGTTTTTTTATGATCACTTTCAATTTGGGGTTAGTGCTACCTACATTCATTTAAATCTGATGTTTAATTTGTTTTTTCCTTTTAAAATTAACTTTAGGGGCTCGGTGCCTGTAGCTAAAGCAGCTAACACGCCAGCCACATACACCAGAAGTGGTGGGTTGGAACCCAGCCTGGGCCTGCCAAACAATGACAACTACAACCAAAAAATAGCTGGGCGTTGTGGCAGGTAGTCCCTGGGACCTGTAGTCCCAGCTACTTGGGAGGCTGAAGCAAGAGAATCACTTAAGCCCAGGAGTTGGAGGTTGCTGTGAGCTATGATGCCACAGCACTCTACGCAGGGCAACAGCTTGAGGCTCTGTCTCAAAATAAATAATAAATAACTTTAGGGAGTTGAGCCCAATCCCTCTCCCCTGTTGCAGTGGTCTCTACACTTATAACAATGATCCTAAACAAAGTATTTCATTAATTAAATTAAATAATGAAAAATGAGTTGATTTAAAGAAAAAGTGTTTACCAAATAATAATGCAGGTGGCTCATGGGCAGGACAAAGTACGTGAAGGAGGCTAGTTGATAGCAAACTTGCTGGAGGTGGTCCATGCAGTGCCAGTCAGGAAGCTTCTAGAGGGCAGCATTTGGCTTCCTCATGACCAGTATCCAAAGACTCACCCCCAGGCTTCTCTGCAGAAATGGACTGTGTTCTTGGGTGTCCTGCACCCTTCCTTGCTACCGGTTGGCTGAGTTCAGGACACTACCAAACACTGACATTGCAGCTGGCTGTGCAAAGTTCACTGTACTATCAGCCCAACTGACATAGATTCCAGAGAAAGACACAGCTGAAATAAAGCCATGCCCGGAGACCAATTTAAATGACTGGGGGCAAGTTGTAACTACATATCGTCCACAGAAAAACCTACGTCAACCCGAAGCCTTCTCTGAGTTGAGCCAGTCCAGGCGCTGGAAATAACACATAAAACATCTGGGTACCAACTGGGGTGGTCCTTGCATGGCACAGTATGTATACCCTTGGGACACAGAAAGCCCCCTTTGTCAGGAGGCTCCTCCCCTTTAGAGTTGGCTCTGCGTGCTGACACCAGGAGGCGGCGCTCTTGGGCTCCTCAACACCCCTTGCAGCCTTTCCCAAGCAGCTTCTGAAGCAGTGAGAGGAATTCAGAACCTCCTCTTCCTCCAGTTTCTTCTCCTGTTCTGAAACAGCTCAGCCTTGTTCAGATCCAGCCATGGGGTAGTAGTCAAGTACTATACTATAAGAGTTTGCACAAATCTTAGGTGGAGCCCCAAATGAGTACCAGTAGTTGAGAGGAGACTAGAACCTTCAGGACCAGGCTATGGGGAGTCCCACGAGGGGAGGGATCATGTAGCCCCGTGTTTAGCACAGAGACCCCCTAGATCAATGATTCCCCAATTCAAGCATACC
This sequence comes from Galagoides demidoff, assembly GCA_963574575.1. Classification (NCBI taxonomy): domain Eukaryota; kingdom Metazoa; phylum Chordata; class Mammalia; order Primates; family Galagidae; genus Galagoides; species Galagoides demidoff. The sequence goes on from CAUYQV010021467.1 coordinate 15,885, forward strand.
TCAGGTTTCCTTGTTGGGGCTGATGTTGGTGCACACGAGCGCTCTCTCTCTCTCTCTCTCTCTCTGCCCTGGCAGAGCTGGGGTAAGCCTGAGAATCTGCATTCCTGACTGGGCGCCCGTGATTCTGCTGCTGCTGGCCTGAGCACCACACTATAGACTTGTGGCCCTGGGTAAGGGTTACACACGTGGAAACAAGCGCAGTTCACCTCATGGAAAATAGGGTAAAAGGGCAGCATCTCCCTGAGAGCTAGGAGACGGGAGGGGAGTGCAGGCATCTCCAAGCGCCAGCTCAGGGGGGCCCGGCCACCCCTTTCCCAAAAGGGTGCTGCTTGCTAACGTGAATAAACCTGTTCTTGCCGGAGTCCAGAGGGCGGCTTCTCCCCTCTGCCTGGGACCAGTCTGTGCCAAGCGCAGGGCTCCCCAGGGCTCCCCTGGGTTTGCCGTCCGTGTCTTCTCTTATGCTGGGACCCAGCACCAGCAAGAGCACCCACAGATACGTGCAGCCAGACAGTTCTGCTTGTGATGCCGTCCACGCTTCCTAAAGCCTGGGTTTCCCATTTTTTTAATGGGCGGGTTCGTCTGCCACGAGCAGGGTCCTGAGAGCAGACTGGAGGCCCCGCTCCCCTCATAGCAGCAAGTGCTTGGCACCAGACTCGCGGGGGGAGAAACAGAGGAATCATCCTGCCCCCGCCCCAGATCCACAGACGAACCTAGTGTGGTCCCAGGTCCCCCGCCCCGGTCCACACCGGCAGGTGCGTCCCTGTGAGAGACCGCTAGCAGAGGTGCGTCCTGGGCTGCCTAGGACCTCCGCGCCGTTAGTGCCTCCCCACCCCTCCCCCACACCCGGCGTCCCAGGTGCGCAGCGCTCCCCACCCCCCCACCCCCAGCGGCTGCGGCGCGCTCGGCGGCAGGAGCATCTGTTGCCATGGTTACCCGGAGACCTCTCTGCTGCAGCGCTAGGTTCCAGCGCCGCAGCCGGCCGCCGCTGCAGCCTGATAAACCCAGAGCCAGCCCGGCGCAGGCGAGACCCAGGCGCACGCTGCACACTGTCACACTCACATGCACACCCGTGCACACCACACGCATTTACGCACACTCACGCATACTGCACCCACTGCAGACACCTGACACTGCGTACATAGCACACACACCGCCCACTCACCCACACTCCGGACCTGGTCACAGGAAGAGCCAGCCTTGGGGGCTGCTCTCCCAGCAGAACTGGCTGCTGGGTCGCACCTGGGTGGGCGCAAGAGCTGCAGGCTGGCGTCCCCGCTGCGGTCACTGCCCCGCCACCCCGCGGGTTCCTTCACAGTCTCAGCCCCGCCCTGTGCGATCCTCTCCAGGACAGCCCCCACTCCTTCCTGCACCCAGCCTGGAGCTCCCCTGCCACCCAAAGTGCCCCTCACCACACCCCAAGGCCTGGCGCCCGGAGATGGAGTCAGAGATTGTCTGGGCCTGGGGGCGCGTTCCCAGAAGCGCTGCGATGGGCTTGGCCTCAGGACCCCAGACCCCTGGAGCGTTCAGAGGTCTCCCCTCTAAGCCAAGCGGAGGAGGAGAGACTCGTGCGGGGAAGGACCTGGCCGGCTATCCTAACTAACCCGGCCGAGAGAGCCTCCCCAGGGCCGAGAACCTCTTCATAGCCTGGGAAACACGATGAGGACAATTTTGGGTTTTGGTTTTGGTGATAGGTCACTGTGTAAATTTTGGCTTCAATCTCTGAGGAAATTTTCAAAGTGAGTAGCAGAGCCCTAAGAAAACTGCCCCTTTACCATAGCAATTTACATGAAGGAGTTGTCACATAGCCTGCACCAATAAAAATGAAAAACAGGTTGGCATTGTTTTGAGCTCTGTCTCAGACAGAAGTCAATATCCCAATGACACACCAATCGTTTGAAAAAAATAAGGTCCTACTTGCCTCACTAAGACCTCAGGAGAGGAAAGCAGCTGTCCACTGCCACACAAGTTGCTAAGACACCTACGTAGTTGAAAAACTTGTGACTTGTACTTCATGGCAAATACATACACAGTTTTAATATATTTGTGCTGATTTGATCCATTGATTAACTGTCTTAACCATTCAACCCAGAGTAAAAAAGTTTTTTAATACTGAGAGCCTTGTGGTCAGAGAAAATAAAACATTTCAAATTTAAACTGGGCTTCATATATTGATATTTCTGGACGTGGTCTAGTTGTAAAAGAATTTACTTGGTGTGCATTTTTTAAGACATTTGTTAATTTTTTTTTAAGTGTGACTAAATTATGTGTCTGTTCTTATTACAGAGATGTATGCTTGGGTGGTCAGTGAATTGCTTTCAAACATAAAAATATTTTTATTAAAATAAAGTTCGGGGGGGGGGAATGAAATAGAACTCAGAGGTGTGAGAGGAATCAGGACCAAGTTATCCTTGTAGAGGGTGTTAGTGGGGGTCACAGTGCTACATTATTTACATTTCATTTCATGCTTTTAAAGGAATTGTCCAAGGAAAACTGCAGGCCGGTGCATTTAGGAAGTTTTCTTGTGAGGAGCCCAAAGTTTGAATCAAACTTCAGAAAGACTGGCTCACGGAGGTGAGTACAGGGGGGAGGGGGATCACAAGAAAACCAAGGTGACCAAATTCACATTCATCTGTCCCTGGTGGGCCACAGGACTTTCTCCCCTAATTATGCTAATCCCAAAGGCCAGGGAACAGGACGGGAAGAGCAAAGGTCAGAGCTAAAGTTCGTGTTGTTGTACAGAGTCCAGGTTCATAGGAAGTTGTCAAGGTTTTATTATTTGTGGACTTGGATTTTTGGTTTATCTCAAGCTGCACAGTGGTTGGCTGGTGTGGTTTGGTTTTGGCTGAGGAATTTCGATGTGCTCAGGGACACTGGGAGGAGCATAAAATGTCAAGTCTTGCTTCTACAGAGTGAGGAGCGGTTTCATTTTTCAATGTCCAAATTTACAATACATTGGAAATCACATACTTTGCAACCTTAATAGTGAAACTTAATAGTGAAAAACTTAATAGTGAAAAAAACTACAGCTGTTAACCTTAAGAGGTCCAGGATGTAATTTTTCAAAATTCCTTTTAAGGGCAAAAAAGCTTGGAGGTCATTGACCTGGGCCAACTCCCTTTGGGACATGAGGAAACTGAGGCTCAGGAGAGGGAAGCAGCTTGTCCATTGCCACAAGTTGGTAAAAGTAGGGAAGGCTATCATGGCCAAAGGGCACAGGAGATGTTCCCAGGAGAAGTCATTAGAGAAATGCAAATCAATTACACCCTGAGATGCCACCTCACACCCACTAAGATGACTATGGTTAATCTAAAAAAAAAAAAAAGAAAGCAACAAGTGTGGGCAAGGAGGTGGAAAAGTTGGAACCCGCATGCAGTGCTGGTGGGAATGTGAAGTGGCACAGCTGCCAGGAAGGACAGGTTGTTGGTTCCTCAGTAAGTTACAGATGGAATCACCATGGGACCCTCAGGCTCCTCTCCAGGGTGTAGACCCAAAAGAATAGCAGGCAGGTATTCAAACAAAAAAATGTGCACAAATGATAACAGCAGCATTATTCACACTAGCTGAGAGGAGGAAACAACTCAAAAGTCCATCACCAGATGCATGAATAAAGAAAATGTGGTACATCCATACAGTGGAATATTATTCAGCCAGGAAAAGGATTGAGGATTGAGGTTCTGACCCAGAAAACAGTACGGACAGACCCTGGAAAACCACACGCTGAGTGAAAGAATCCAGACACAAAGGCCACATGTAGTACGATTCTATTTATGGGAAGTGTCCAGAATAGATAAATCCAGAAAAACAGGAAGCAGCTTAGTGGTTCCCAGGGGCTGGGGGAGGGGGAGGAAAGCGGCTGCTTAATGGAGAAGGGTTCTTTTTGGCATAATAAAGATGTTTTGGAGCTAGACAGTCTTGATAGCTGCACGACACTGTGAATGCTCTAAATGCCACTGAACTGGGTGCTTTAAAATGGTTTTATGTGTCTCTGAAGGAAGGAAGGGAGGGAGGAAGGAAAGGTTCTGGGGACCCACCAAAACAAAAAAAGGGGAAGCAGATAGTGGCCCACATTCCAGAGCACACCATTTGGCAGAGTTTGCTTAGAGCTTCCCACAGAGCTGCCTGTCCTCTGGTTGGTTGACAGCACTGCTGGACTGAGGGACTAGGTGAGGGGGGCAGGAGAGGCCCTGGCCTGCCCCCATCCAACCAGGTCCACCAGCTCCCAGCAGGAACCCCAGGGAGCCCCAGCAAACTCCTCCTGCAGGCTTCTCTGGGCCCCAGCTGCAGGGCATCAGCCACATTTGGGTGACCACCTCTTCGTGGCTCAGCACAGAAAGTGACACTTGTCCGTCATCAGTCTGCTTGCATTCTTTGAAGTAGAGCACATCTTAACAGAATCCTCTGTTCTTGTTCCTTTTTATAAAGGAACAGCAGCTTGAGTATATTCCCAGTGTCTGGAATTAATTAGGGAGTGGTTCTTTCAATCACCAGCTTCTTGGGAGAGACCCATTCCAAAGAACAAGTGGCAAAAACCAAACTTTTCAATAAACCAACCTGCAGAAAAACCCCTCTGGAAGGCTAGTGCCCAAAATGAAAACATCATGTAAACCAACAGCTGAGGGGAAGCTGCATGTAATCTGTAACCACTCAGCCCTGGCAGTGGGAAGGGACATCTGTCTGGACAGGACAGGTCACTCCTCTCAAGCTGCACACCCCTGTGGGAGGACCCAGAAGGCTGCAGCTGACAGGAGGTTATTCGGTTCTTAATACAGCTACTCTTAAGACTTTATCAAACAATTAGTGTTTCAGGCAGGGCTTGGTCGCTCACACCACAATCCTAGCACTTTGGGAAACTGAGGGGGAGGATGACTTAAGGCCAGTCTGAGCAGCATGAGACCCTGTCTCTACTAAAAGTAGAAAAACTAGCAGGGCACGGTGGTAGACACCTGTAGTCCCAACTACTCGGGAAGCTGAGGCAGGAAGAAGGCTTAGGCCCAGGAGTCTGAGGCTGCTGTGAGCTGTGATGATGCCACCGTACCCTAGTCCAGGCGGAAAGAATGAGACCCTGTCTCGGAAAAAGAAAAAAATTAATGGTTTTCTGACTGGGCATGGCACCTATAATCCCAGCACTCTGGGAGACCAAGGTGGGTGGATTTCTTGAGCTCAAGAGTTGGAGGCCAGGCTGAGCTAGAGCGAGACCCCGTCTCTACTGAAAATAGAAAGACTAGCACAGCGCCTATGGCTCAAAGGAGTAGGGTGCTGACCCCAAATGCCGCAGGTGGCGGATTCAAACCCAGCCCTGGCCAAAAATTGCAAAAAACAAACAAACAGATAAAAATAGAAAAACTAGCTGAGTGTGGTGGTGTCCCAGCTACTCGGGAGCCCGAGTTTGAGGTTGCTGTGAGCTGTGACAGCATTCTACCCAGGGCACAGAGTGAGATATCATTTTCAAGAGAAGTTTGCCCTTCTCATATGAAAACTTGGACAAAGTCAATTCTGCAAAAAAATCCAAATGACCAGTAAGCAAGTAAAGGAAAATGTGTTCATCTTCTCCAAAGAACCAAAAGTTCCAACAACAAAGAGATGCTACTTAGACCCAATAATTGTTTTTAAAGATAGTACTCGAACCTGGGGCCCTCCCACTGCCCATCAGAATGAGAACCATCCATCATCATCACCCACGTCTTTACTCTTACTGGGTTCTGTGTCCAGTCTTGCCGTTGATTGCACATGAGACCCAGGGCAAATCATTACACTCTTCCTAGGTCAATTTATTCTCGGTTACAAGGAGGTGTTCTGGGTAGCCGTTGCACAGAGGGCAGTGTGGGACCCTTTGCTATTCTGTAGAACCAGCAGGGCATCGCTGTCCTGTAACAGGATGACTATAAAGGCAAACATGAACAAAATATCACAGACTAGGTGATTTCTAATTTATAGAAATGTGCTCACGGTTCTGGGGGCTGGAAGTCCAGGATCAAGGCACCAGCCAAGTCGGTGTCTGGTGAGGGCTGATCTCTGCTTCCAGGATAGTAGCCGTCATGTGTGTTCTCCCACGGCGCAAGGCACAAGGGGATGAGCCTGCGCTCTCCAGCCCTTTCATAATGACTCTAGTCCACCACAAGGGCAGAGCCCCTATGGCCTATCCCCTCCCATCCCTTAAGGCCATTGCTCTGGGGACCGAGTTTCCACACCAGGGCTGGAGGGACGCAAACACCTACACCTTCCCTTTCGTCCACACCCATAATCTGGTTACCTGCTGTTTTGGCTTCCTGTGGCCAATGTACAAAGTACCACAAACTAGCTGGCTTCACACAACACAGTTATATCCTGCCCAGGGTGGAGGCCAGAAGTGCATCCAGAGCAGCCGAGCTCTCTGAGCCCACAAGGACAGCCCAGCCTGGCCTCCTCCAGCCTCCGGCGGGCACAGACATGTGTCGGCTCATACCCACTCTGCATGTTCAAGACGCAGGAAACCCGTTCCCTGAAACTCGAGACCTCGCCGCCTGTGGTTTTATTTTTCACTTTTGAGAGGGACACGGGTACTGGACAGACCCAATGTTGCTTTTTCTTAACTGGAAGGGAAGCAAAAGAGCACTGAGGATGCAGAAGGGAAGCGGCGGATGCCACTCAAGCTCTGGTCTCTGGGTCCGCATGACCACAGGGAGCTGTGAGATCTGGGGTGGGAACGAGCGGTCACCTGTCCAGGGATACAGGGCATCCTCGATTGTCAACCAGCCCCATGTGCCAGAAAAGCCTATTCTCATGAGAATCAAGACACTAGACCTTTGGAGGATGAAGCCTCCCAATTGTTAAATGTTGGCAGGGACTTCCATACGTTGTAACCCTGCTCAGCGTCCTGCACCGCGTTCACGGCAGTGTCATTCCAATAGTCGAGGGATGGACGAAGCCCGAGGGTCCATCCCAAGTAAGTGTGGTCCCCTCATACAACGGATGTAGGATTCACTCATCCACTTAAATGGAAGGAAGGAAGTTCTGGCACACAGCCACCATGCTGAGTAAAATATCAGTCACGGAAGGGCAGATTCCACACGAGTCCTCTCATACGAGGTCTCTTGAGTCAACAATTCAGAGAAACAGAATATTATAGAATGAGGGGGGTTGCCAGGGACCAGATGGAGAAGGAAGGATGGGGAATTATTATCAACAGGACAAAGCTTCAGTTTTACAGGATGAGAAACGTCTGGAGATGGAGGTTGTGATAGTAGCACGACTATGTGAAGGTGTTTAATGCTGCTGAGCTGTGCACTTAAAAATGGTCCCAACCAGGGGCGGTGGCTTCTGTACTCTGGGAGGCCGAGGTGGGTGGGTCACCTGAGCTCAGGAATTCTAGACCAGCCCGAGCAAAAGCGAAACCCCATCTCTACTAAAAATAGAAATAAAATGGCCAGATGTGGTGGTGGGCGCCTGTAGTCCCAGCTATTCAGGAGGCTGAGGCAGGAGGATCACTTGCGCCCAGGAGTGTGAGGTTGCTGTGAGCTGATAGGCTGCCGTGGCCTTCTTTCTGCCCAGGACGACAGGGTAAGACTCAGTCTGAATAAAACAAACAAAAACAAAACTCTGTTTGGACTCTGCACTGCACAAGTCACACCTGGGAGCCAAGTTAAACCCAGAGGCTGCCAATTTGGGGGTTGGCACAGTTCCCCAAGGGCAGTGACATGTCTCACTCCCCATTGCTACCCGGGCATCCAGCACGGGGCCTGGCTCCTCATCAAGTTAACAAATGCCACCGGATGCTTTGGCGTTTCAATGCAGTGTGTATAATGTACACACGCCACACAGGCACTGTGTGAGCCTGCACACATCCACGCTGTCAGTACACACACACGGAGGGAGTGACGGGTATGGAGGCTGGGTGTGCCCCGGGCGCCTAATACCATCTGCTGGGCCACACCAGGAATCCCAGACATTCGGGCTGCAACCTGCAGTGATCTCAGAGCTCAAACACTTCCGTGGGATTATGTAACAACATGTCACAGCGGACAGGAAAGAGGATGTGGAAGGGGCTGCGGAAGGATGTGGAGAGACAGCCAGGTCGGCCCCAGGGGCTGGGGGGAAAGGCTTCCGCGTCCTGCAGTCTAAATTGCAAAGCCACCTGGAAGTGCAGCGGAGAGGCCTCCCTGAGCAGGAAGAACGGGCAAAATGCCCAGATAGCATTCTTTAAAGATCCTTGGCCTAGAAACAAAACTTAAATGTATGAGAGACTCGGTCAGCCCAGCCTACGAAGAGAACATCAAACACTTTGGAGGAAGGGACCATAGACGCTATTCCCCATCCTCCCCAGGACCCATCCTGGGACCTGTCACCTTCTCTGTGGTCCTCAGAAGGCCCCTGTATCTCAGCAGATAACCCCTGCAGTCAACAAGCTCAGAGAGGGGCCAGCACAGTGGTCAGCAAATGCGTCTACCTCTATAACGGCGTTTTTTAAAAATGATTAATTATTTTTTATTAAATCATAACTTTGTACATTGATTCATTTATGGGGTTCAGGGTACTGCTTCCATATACAATGTGAAATGTTTACATTGAACCAGGTAACACATCCATCACAATTACACTCATTTCTTAATAGTTTTGAAATGTACCATTGCATCATGTACATTAGGTCAGGTCCCCCCAAATACCCTCCCTTCTCCCATATCATAACGGGGGTTTTAATTCATCATGAACCGTCCTGGTCCCCCATCCCTCCCCCGTGTCTCCTCCTCACTCACAATGCCCTCAGATCCAGACACAACCTCACTGTCAACGCAGCCATTCTGCGGTCCCTCGTCCTGCCCTCAGCCAGGAGAGACCCTGACAGGTGCCACTGCCCCACCTGTGCTGAGCATTAGTGTTCACAATTAGCTTCTGGGAGTAGGTGACATTTCATCATGGAGACACCGAGGTTTCAACTCAAGCCAGCTCAAGTCACTTCCTGGAGCTTATTACGGTTAGGAGGGATTCTGAGGCCCAGTCCCGGCTCACAGGGAAATTAGTGGAGTCAGTTGTGAGAACCAGGTGAAGCGTCGGCACCTTCCTGTTCTGGGCTCATGGGGGACTTCAAAGCACTCATGGAAAAAAAATGAAATTAAAAGATAAAAATAAAAAATATAAGGCTTATTTCTCAACATAAGCTTCATTAAGTTCCAGACACTTTTGTGAGAGATGATACCAGCCATATAGTCCATCCCTAAAGAACTGAGGGTCCTGGGAATTCAACCGTGTCCATGGAGTCTTTTATACATTATCAATTTTACAAATTGTTTTTAAGATCAAGAAACAAAAAGATGGCTCGGCTCCCACAGCACAGTGGTTACGGCATCAGCCACATACACCAAGGCTGGCGGGTTCGAACCCAGCCTGGGCCAGCTAAACAACAATGACAACTGCAACACAATATAGCCAGGTGTTGTGGCGGGCGCCTGTAGTCCCAGCTACTGGGGAGGCTGAGGCAAGAGAATCGCTTAAGCCCAAGAGTTGGAGGTTGCTGAGCTGTGCTGCCACGGCACCCTACCAAGGGCGATATAGTGAAACTCTGTTTCAAAAAACAAACAAACAAACAGCAAAAAGAAGTCAGAAGGACAGTAGATTGGATGCCTAATGATTTCCCATTGGCAGCTTCTCAGAATTGCCCCTGTCTGACAAGAGGAGAGAGCAGGAGTGCGGTGGTGATGGAGGACTCCCCGGTGGGCTTTCCTGGCCTGGCATCAGCTAACACTTAGGCTGACTTTCCCCAAACACTCTCAAAACGGGCAGATGTTATCCTTCACTGGCCAGAAAGTCAGCAAGCAGAAGCCTTGAGCATCGCGGAGACCTGCTGCCCTGACCTTGCTGTCCAGCAGCCCCCTGTGCTCTGAGCGGATGCATCCACCTCTTTGGCCACGGCTTTGGCTTCATCTTCAGGACGGTGCAGGGATGCCCTGCTTGGTCTCCTGCACAGTTCTTTGAAGAAATGCAGCAGGGTCTTGGTCCCACTTGTCTAAAATTTCCATCGAAAGCTGTGCTCTCTGGCTCAGCGCCTGTGGCTTGATCGGCTAGGGCGCCAGCCACGTACACCTAAGGTGGCGGGTTCAAATCCCCAGCCCGGGCCCGCCAAACAACAATGATGGCTGCAACCAAAAAATGGCCGGGGCGTTGTGGCAGGCGCCTGTGGTCCCAGCTACTTGGGAGGCAGAGGCAGGAGACTCGCTTGAGCCCAGGAGTTGAGTTGGAGGTTGCTATGAGCTGTGATGCCACGGCACTCTGCCCAGGGGGATAGCTTGAGTCTCTGTCTCCAAAAAAAAAAAGAAAGCTGTGCTCTTGTCTGCAGCTGATATGGGGACAAGAGTTTTGGTGCCCATCAAGTGGAAAGTTGGCTCCACTTTAAATTTTCAGTCAGAATTGTGAAATGGGGGGTATCCAATCTTTTTTTTTTTCTGCAGAGTTGTCTTGAGGCACACGTCAAATACCAAGAAAGGCTGATGAGCAAAATTTTTAAAAAGGGCCATACATCATTTTCATGATGTCTGGCACCACAGAGAAGCAAAACAGGCCTCAGATGATTGATATGTGGCCCACAGGCCATAGGTTGGACACCCCTGGTGTAAATTGAACCACTCGAAATGCCATGGTGGCGGCTAGTGTTTGTGCTGTTAATTGTCAGTCCTCTGCACTTAGGGCACGGACAGGATTAATCGTTTTCTTCAAAAATTGATGTGTATGGGCTGCAGCTGTGGGCGTCTTCTTCAATGCCGTCTCGTCCTTTTAAAACCAGTTGTCTGTTTGTAAACTGCTGATTTCTTTGGGGCATCGTTTCCGTGAACTTTTCATAAAACATCAATAATGTCACCACAAGTTTGATGTTTGTCCTTGCTTCAATTTTAGCAGAATTCATGTTGCTGTGACCGGGGCTCTTTTCCAGCTGATGTCTTATCCCCCCGAAGGCCTGAAACAAAGTGCCCTGCAGACGTGTAAACATGTTAATACACATTTATTTTGGTGCAAAAATATATTGAAATCCACGCATAGCTTTTTCACATATGCATTTTCCATGATCTTTTTGAAGACCTCTCCTATTTTCTTCTAAAGCATTTACTAAAATTAAATTTAAACTTCTTGTTTTAAGCCAGGCATGGTGGCTCACACCTGTAATCCCAGCACTGTGGGAGACTGAGAAAGGGGATCAAGTGAGCTCAGGAGTTCGAGGCCAGCCTGAGCAAGAGTGAGACCCGTTGTTACTAAAAATACAAAAACTAGCCAGGCCTTGTGGCTGGCACTTGTAGTCCGAGCTACTCAGGAGGCTGAGGCTAGAGGATTGCTCAAGCCCAGGAGTTTGAGGTTGCTGTGAGCTTAGACACCACAGCACTCTACCTGGGGCACAGAATGAGACTCTGTCTTAAAGAAAAAAAGAAATAAAAAATAAATAAAAATAAAGTAAAATAGACTTCTTGTTTTGGTTAGTACATGATTGAGGTGTAGAGTAAAAGAATAAAGTGGTTAGATAGTTAGGTTTTGTAACAGACATCAGTAGAATCACAACAGGGGTCCTCAAACTTTTTAAACAGGGGGCCAGTTCACTGCCCCTCAGACCGTTGGAGGGCCAGACTGTGGGCCCTGGGACAAGTCGGCTGCTAAGCAGGACAGGCAATGGTGGCAAAAACACCTGGTGGGCCAGATAAACGTCCTAGGTGGGCTGCATGTGGCCCACAGGCTGTAGTTTGAGGAGGCCTGCACTAATACGTTGGAGTAGGTATAAAATTGTCTCCTTCCCAAATATATGGGAATACATGACTTCCAAATACATGGTCTTAATGTCCTTAATACACAAAGAATACCTACAAATTGAAAAAGATCTAATTGTGGCTCAAGCGGCTAAGGCACCAGCCACATACACCTGAGCTGGCAGGTTCAAATCCAGCCCCTGTCTGCCAAACAACAATGACTGCTGCAACAAAAAAATAGCCGGGTATTGTGGCAGGCGCCTGTGGTCCCAGCTACTTGGGAGGCAGAGGCAGGAGACTCGCTTGAGCCCAGGAGTTGGAGGTTGCTATGAGCTGTGATGCCACGGTACTGTACCCAGGGGGACAGCTTGAGGCTCTGTCTCAAAAAAAAAAAAAAAAGAAAGAAATAAGAAAAAGACTTAATTTAAAAAATGGATCTGGATAAATATTCAGGCAATTCTCAAAAGAAGTATACCAATGACCTTGTTCATAACTAAAGCAAGACAGATCAAATTGAGATGCTATTTCTAATTTATGGCATTGATTTTAAAGTTGAATATTTTAAAACCACGACTGCTAAAAAAAGGAGAAATCAGCATTCTCACCTAGTGCTGGTGGGTGTGGACTTTCATTAGCAAAAGCTTCTGGAGGGGCAATTTGTCTTTGTCTATCAAGATTTTAGATTTTGTATATCCTTGGACCCACAAATTTCACATCTAGCATGTTGTTCTGTTGTTATTCTCCGTAAGTCTGTGAAGATACTTTATAGGGAGATGTTCCCAGGGTCTGCAGAACTACCCAATTGTCGGTCAATAGCACGCTGACTAAAGTGGGGGGGACACACTCAGGGAGTGTGAGTCAGCAAGACAGATGAATTACCTGACTCATAAACCAGGCAGAAAAAAAAGAGTTCAGGATTCTGTTTATACGGAGCTGTAAACAGGCAGATGAGTCCATAGAACTAGAAGTCAGAGGAGGGGTGACCCCGTGGGGCCCTCGGGACCCTCCCTTGTTCTTCATCTCCATCTGGGGGAGTCACACTGAAATATACGTATGTGAAAATATATTAAGCTATTTCCTCAAGATCTGTACTCTTCACTATATGTAAAGGACATCTGAATTTTACAAACTATTTTTACCACAAACATATGTTGTTTTTATATATAGGGAAAACACAATATATATACCAAAAAAGACAAGCTATAAATACGTATTTTACCACGAGCATATATTAAACATACAGGAAACACAATATACAGAAATATATTTAAAATACAAAGTGTGAATATATACATTTTTTTACAGTGAGCGTATATTACTTTGGAAGACATGAGACCCTTAAAATTGTAAAAACAAATAAACAACAACAACAAAAACACGCTAACTGGCCTTTCTCCCACACCCCTCCCTCCTTCCTCACACTTGGCCGTAGCCTCAGCGCTAGAGAGCTTGCTAAATTCTTGGACTTGGGGAAACTGGGAGATCAAAAGCAAACACGGGCTGCCTGCTAAGGGCCTCTGTCCAGGAGGGGCCTTGGCCCCGGGTGAACTTTGCCTGATAGCTCTGTGTAGACAGAGGCAGGAGAAAGGGCTCTGGGGAGTTCTGGGCAGTCTCCAGCCGGCTGGAGGAGGTTTCCTGCAACTGCCCGCAGCAGGGAACAGAGAGGGAGGCCCCAGAGAGGCCCCCTGCCCTGCTGTGCGTCAGGACAAACGAGCATCTTTCCAGCTGCTGACTTCATAGCAGCCAAGTCAAAGCCCCTTGAGGTGCCCACAGCTGTGCTCCTGGCGATGGTGGCCGGCCCCCAGGGAGGGGCCTCGGTCACCAGAAAACAAATGCAGCCTGGACGGCTGGGTGAACAGCCAGAGCCCTGCCTTTGTTTCCGGCTGTCTTGCTGGTTAGAAAGTCAGTGGGCCCCGGGTTTGAGCCGGGTGGAAACAAGGAACCAAAAGGAAAAGTGACCAGCACCTGCCCTCTGCCCACCAGCCTGGGCCCTGCTGCCACCCAGAATTTTGGGGTTTCTTCTCTAAGCGATACCCCAGGTATCTCCAGGCTCCAGAACACTTGGCACTTGGTCACCCTGTTGTAGCTTTCGCTGGAGGCCAGGATGGCATCCGTTAACCCTTCTCAGGCCAGGCGGAGGCACCTCCTCTTTCCAAAGAAGGGTCAGCTGAGGTGTGGGCAGGCTTGTCCATGCCCGAAGGACACAGGACAGCTGAGAAGACCAAGGGCACCTCTCTGCCCATTCCCACTCCCCAAATGTCCACAGTGAATCTAGACAGAGGCCCCAAGCGCTACACAAAGCTGGACAGCACAGCACAGTCATTGCACAGAATTCCGGAGATGCTCATGGCGCTCCCAGCGGACAGCTGTAGCTGTGGCTGTTTGACCTGTGCTCTCCCAATATGAGAGGTCGACCAACCGTCCATCTTGCTCAGATTCCCCTGGTTATAGCACCAAAATTCCCGCTGCCAGGTGTATCTGTGTCCTGGGGTGCAGTAACATTATCACAATCTGGGTGGCTTGCAGCCACAGAAATCTGTTATGGTACAGTGCTGGAGGCCACAAATCTGAAATCAAAGTGCCCCTGCAAAGGGTTCCTCCCAGGCCTGTCTCTCAGTTCCTGGGGGTGCTGTAAACACCTCACTCCCCGCTCTGCCTGGGCCACACACGGCCCTCCCCTGTGTGTGTCTGTGCCTCAAATCTCCCTCTGCTTTCTCCTCTGAGGACACTCATTGTATTCAGGGTCCACCCTAAATGCAGGATAACTTCATCTCAAAGTCCTTACCTTAATGTCACCTGCATTGAAGGTACAGTCACAGGTTCCAGGTTTAGGATCCTGACAAATCTTCTCAGGAAACACAATTCGACCCCCAACACCAGCAAACTTCTCAGTGCCAGGCAAACCAGCCCAGGGGCCCCTAGGCCCCTCCCTTGTAACTTTGCCCAGAGCCCACTGTGGGCAGAAGACAGAGACCTATGGTCTGTGTGGGTGTCAGGGAGGGGATACTTGCTGTAAGCCCGGAGCAGAACTCCTCAGGGGCTAAGGAGATGGAAGACAACCCCTGATCTGCCTGGGAGCACTTGGCGGCCACTCCTTGTAGGGGTGAAGTCCCTGTGGCCCCCTTAAGTGCTGTCCCCCTCTCTGACATTCATTTTACCACCCAAGAGTCATCTAGGGGGCAGGAGGCAGGAAACAGAGGAAGCCAGCAGGACCCCTGCAGGGAAACCAGTCCTGGCACTCACATGTTTCAAGAGATGGCAGAAATTTGAACTTATTTATAAAATACCCCACTTTTTAAACTTCAACTCCAATGAGAAAGAGCACGTGCATGTTGGGGAAATGGAAATCAAAACCACGGTGAGAGGCCGCTTTGCCCCCACGGGATGGTTGGAACCGAACAGGCAGAAAATAATGAGTGAGGGCTGCTGAGGAAGTGGGGAAGCCCGCGGGGTCCCGACTGCTGGCGGGAGGGAGTGATGCCTCCGCAGGAGACAGCTTGGGAGCCCCTAAAAGCTAAGCAGAAATCGCCGTATGATCTGACAATTCCACTTCCGTGTACACACCCACGAGAAGGGAAAGCAGGTATTCAAACAAAAACTTGTACACGAATGTACTCGGCAGCATTATTCATAACAGCTGAAAAGTGGAAACGACAAACCCAAGTGTCCACCGTCAGATGAGGGATAAACAAGATGAGTCTGTCCGTAAGACGGAACATTACTCAGCGGCAAACAAAGCCCTGATGAACCCCCAAAAGGTCACGCTTGTGCAAGAAGCCAGGCCACACACTCCATGCCTTCTTTAACAGGAAAAGTCTGAGCAGGCAGATCCAGAGAGACAAGGCAGGTTAGAGGTGGCCAGTGCCCGGGCTCAGGGGCAAGGGTAGGAGTGACTGCTCATCCCTACTGAATTTCTTTGGGGGGTGGTTGAAATAATTTTTTCTTTTTAGACAGAGTCTCACTTTGTCACCCTCAGTAGAGTGCCATGGCATCATAGCTCACAGCAACCTCCAGCTATGGGCTTAGGTGATCCTCTTGCCTCAGCCTCCCGTGTAGCTGGGACTACAGGCGCCCGGCTATTTTTTGTTGCAGTCTGGTCAGGGTTGGGGCTGGGAGTGACTGCTCATCACTATCAGTTTCTTCGGGGGATGGTGGAAATAATAACTCTGTTGCCTTCGGTAGAGTGCTGTGGCATCACAGCTTACAGCAACCTCCAACTTTTGGGTTTAGGCAATTCTCTTGCCTCAGCCTCCTGAGTAGCTGGGACTATAGGTGCCCGCCACAGTGCTCAGCTATTTTTTTGTTGCAATTTGGCCAGGGCCTGGTTCAAACCCAACACCCTCAGTATATGGGGCCAGCACCCTACTTCACTGAGCCACAGGCGCTGCCCCAGTGATGGAAATGTTTTAAAGTTGATTGTGCTACTGATTGCACAACTTCAGGAATATATTAAAACCATTCGACTTTACACTGTAAAATGGTGAATATGGGCAGGTGCAGTGGCTCATGCCTGTAACCCAGTGCTTTGGCAGGAAGACATGTTGAGGCCAAGAGTTCAAGACCAGCCTGAGCAACAAAGTGAGACCTCATGTCTACAAAAAATTTTTTTAATTAGCCATGCATAGTGGTGGGCATTTCTAGTCCCAGCTCCTTGGGAAGCTGAGGCAGGAGGATCACTTGAGCCCAGGAGTCTGAGGCTGCAATGAGCTAGGATGACACCACTACCCTGCACCCTGGGCAACTGAGAAAAGACTCTGCTTCAAGATAAAATAAAAAGATAAAAAAATATAAAACACACACACAAAAATAAAAGGACTCCACCCCCACCCCCCACTCACCCAGCCCTAGGTTTAACTTCTTTCCCTTCTGACACTTTTGCAGCTAGAAGAGCCAGGGGCAGAGACGCACAGCTTCTCAGCTCTCTCTGGCTCCTGACCCACTCTCGGCACCTGCCACGTCCCTGCTCACAGGTCCACCTCCATTGTAATCGGTGCCCTTTATGGGCTCTCATAACTTAAGAACTCCACTGTTGAGCGAGGCTGTTCTCTGTTTTCTAACCGTGCCGTACTAACCCTCCCCACACCCGGGTCTCTGTGCACCTGTATGAGTATCCCTAATGGGTGGATTCCTGGAAACAAAACTCCTAGGTCAAAACGTATTTTACATTTGGACTGACGGAGACAACCCCCTCTGAGGAGGTTGTGTCTATGTGTATTTGCTCCCCACATTGCCGGAGCAGGACTGCATCCTTACATCCTCACCACTGGTAGTCTTTAAATGCCTCTGTAGGCTGGGTGAGGCAGCTCACGCCTGTAATCCCAGCAATCTCGGAGGCCGAGGCCCGTGAATTGCTTGAGCTCATGAGTTCAAGACCTGCCCAAGCAAAAGTGAGACCCCCGTCTCTACTAAAAATAGAAAAACTGAGGCAAGAGGATCGCTTGAGCCCAAGAGTTGGAGGTTGCTGTGAACTATGATGCCACAATACTCTACTCAGGGCAATAGCTTAAGATTTTGTCTCAATAAATAAATAAATAAAATGCCTCTGCAGTATCACTTTTTTAAAACCGTTGACAGCCTGATGGGTGGAAATAGCATTGTTATTTCAATTTGCATTTACTTATTACTGGGATAGGGTCATCTTTTCGTATATTTATTTACCGTTTTAACTTTTTGTCCTGCAGATTGCCTCATGTATATTTACCCCATTTTCCTCCTATACTGTCTTTTTTTATTTCTATAAGAAAAGCCCAGGTGTGGCAACACTGTGATCCAGCCTGGGCACGAGAGTGAGAACCCGGCTCTTTAAAAAGTAAGGAAGAAGAAGAAATAAAAAGTGTGGGTATAACCTCTCGTCCATTCATATATGTTACATCTGCCTTTTTCACACCCACTTTTTACTATGAAAAATGTCAGACATACAGTAAAATTGAAAGAAGAGTGTCATCGGCCCCTGGCCCCCACTGCCAAGCCCTCAGCGTTCCGTCACATGTGCTCTGTCATTTGAATAGATATAGACGTTGATGATACCTTACCACTACCTACTTCGATAAACAACTCCTGTGAAGCAGGACAGTCTCCCACCTAACTGTAAAACTGTTATTGCAGCTGAGAAAATAAAAAATAACACTCTGATCTGATCTACCTCAGTCTGTTCGGGCTGCTATAACAAAACACCACAGACCAGCTCACTTGATAAGCAACAGAAATCCGCCACTCACCGTTCCGGAGTCTGGGAAGACCAAAATCAAGGCTCTGGCAGGCTTGGTGTCTGGCGAGGGTGACTGCCCTGTTCACGGAGGGTGGGGCAGGGGCCAGGGGTTGGGGCCTCTTCTCTAAGGGCACCAGTTTCATCATGAGACCCCGACCTCATCACCTTCAAGGCCCCACCTCCTAATACCATCACTTTGGAGGTTAAGATTTCAAATCACGGAACTTTGAGGAACATTCAGACCATAGCATCGCCTAATATCCAATCAGGATTCCAATTTTCTCAACTGTTCCCCTAGTTTTTTTCTAAAACCAGAATCCAACCAGTCCTCAGCATCTGCAGTTCCTCTCCAACACTCACCACCTGTGTTAGTTTCTTGCCGCTCCAAGGAGCATCGACAGTGGCCTGAAAAACACAATTTATTATCTTGCAGATCTGGAGGTCAAAAGCCCAAAATGGGGAAATGGGTCTCACTTGACTAAAATCTAAGTGTCAGCAGGGTGGTGCTCCTGCAGGCTCAGGAGACAAGCCCCTCCCTTGCCTTTTCCAGCAAGCTTCCAGAGGCCACCTTGTCCCTTGACTCTCAGCCCATTTCTCCCCATCAAAGCCAGCAACTGCAGGGCCCCCTCCCTTGGTCTCCTGCCTCCCTTCTCTCCTGGTGAGGACCCTGTGATCACACCCAGGCCCACCTCCCATAAGGCACCACAATCTCCCTATCTCAAAATCAGCTCCCGAGCAACCTTCACGCCGTCTGCAAACCTCCTTCCCTTTTGCCATGTCTCTAGCACACTCTCATTTCCCAGGAATCAGGGTCTGGGGACCCTGATATGAGTTGGAGACCAGCCTGAGCAAGAGCGAGACCCTGTCGCTACCTGAAAATAGAAAAACTGAGGCAAGAGGATCTCTTGAGCCCAAGAGTTTGAGGTTGCTGTAAGCTATGACAACATGGCACTCTAGCTGGGGCGATAGAGTAAGACTCTGTCTCAAAAAGAAGAAAAGAAAAGAAAATTAGAACACAGACCCACACAGAGGGCCGACTTTGGCCACAGGCCCAGGGTTTTGCCATCACTGCCGGCTCCTCCAGGGTGTCCCACGACTGCCCTGCAGCTCTCCTGTGTCCTCCTGCAGCACCTGGCCAAGAGCAGCCACTCTGCAAACATGTGCCAGCAATTTCATAGCCACCTGTCAACCCCAAGTTCACACTGCCAGTTCCTCTCTGAGTGGGTGCTCACTGTTCTGTCCCACGCCCCCCAGGGAAGTTGGGAGTTTATTGATACACCATTCCAGGGCACATTTCACACCAGGACGCAAGTCTCTAAAGGACACTGACCACAGGATGTAACTTGTACTGGACCCAAAGAATAAGAAATTGTGATGTGGACAGCAGCCTTCCTACCCACGTAGCCGGGACACATAAAATACAAAGTTTTAGCTCCAAAGAGGAATATCTAGAAACACATCTCAAAAGACATGGCCGCACTGCCGCCGTCAAGAGCCTGTTCTTTCCCAATGCACGCTGAGCCCAGTGAGGACATCAGCTCCAAAGTTGCTAAGACCACCAGAAGACGCATCTGTGTGTGGTTGGTTAGTTAAGTTCACAGTGTTTTGTGAACAGGTCACCAGAACAGACTCCACTGCCAAGGGCCTGCCTCTCTCAAAGTCTAGCACACAGAGAAACTGATTTCTAAACAAGCTCTATGCAGGGCAGCAGGAGCTAGTGCCAGAAGCCACTCAGCACCGTCAATCGGGGTCTCGCTGAATAAACCACAGGTCACCCCGGCACAGAATATCCTGAAGAGGTTCAAAGGACCGAGGTGGATCTCTCAACTGGATAGGGAATGACCCTCAGGCCACCTTGCTAAAAAGACACACAGCACAGAGCAGCAGGGCATGCCATGAGAAAATGCCCCCAGGTCCCGGCTGGCATAGGCACACCTCGGGAAGGGAGCCTGGGAAGGGAATTTGTCACCTCCAGAAGGACACACCAAGGGTAATGCACACAGAGAGGGGGGGGAAGGCCTCTCACCTGGAGCAGAGGTGGCCAGGCAGGAGCCCAGGCCTGGACTCTCACCTACCTGATGAGCCGGATGCTCTCTGGCCACTCTGCTCACACAAAATGAAATTTTGTGGTCCTTTCCGGTTCTAAAATTCCCCAACTTGAAATACAATTCCTCCAATTATGACTGATTACTTATCTCTCCCAACAAGAGGCCAGATCAGGTTCTTTTTTTTTTTAAAACAGAGTCTCACTTTGTCATCGTCGGTAGAGTGCTGTGGTGTCACAGCTTACGGCAACCTCCAACTCCTGGGCTTAGGTGATTCTCTTGCCTCAGCCTCCCAAGTAGCTGGGTGCCCACCACAAAGCCAGGCTATTTTTTTGTTGCAGTTTGGCCGGGTCCAGCTTTGAATCTGGTATTCTTGGTATATGGGGCCGGTGCCCTGGTGCCCTACCCACTGAGCCACAGGCGCTGCCCATGTAAAGCTTTTTCTTAATAGCTCGTTTTAGTAGGACTCTTACTATTATTTTTATTTTTGAGACAGAGTTTCATTCATTGACCCTGGGGTTGAGCTCACAGTAACCTCAAACTCTTGGGCTCAAGCAATGCTCTTGCCAGAGCCTCTTGAGTACCTGGGACCATCGGCACCTGCCACAACCCCTGGCTGTTTTTAGAGATGGGGGTCTTGCTCTTGCTCTGGCTGGTCTCAAACTCCTGAGCTCAAGCTGTCCACCTCCTTTACCTCCTAGAGTGTTGGGATTACAGGACTGAGCCACTGCGCCCAGTCTAAGACTCTTACATTTTTTAAAGCTGTGAGTGAAATTGGGCTTTTTCTCAATATGGCACTTCTCATAAATAGATTTCAAAGTACTTATGAAGCTCATCAATCATAACAGATGTCTTTTGGAATAGGTATCTTTGGAGTCTCACTATAGACCTATAGACCTTTCAAATCATGTAGAACAGTTCTGAAACTTTAATGAGAGAGCTTGTTAAAACACAGATTACTGGGTCTTACCTCCAGAGTTGCTAATTTAGGTTTGATAAGGGACTTGGGAATTTGCATTTCTGACAAATTTTCAGGTATTACTGATGCTGCTTGTTCAGGGCCATCCTCTTGGCACTCCTGGTCTTGAGAGAGTAAGAAGAGTAATGGATCAAAGGTGATTTCAGGATTGTCAGAAAACATAATTATCTTTTTAAAACAATATGAAAGGTCCATTTATTTGAAGTCTAGTATTATACACATGTAAGTGACCACTGTCTTATGCCATCTTCTTGGTATTTTATCTCTGTAAGTTCATATGTTGAAGGTCCTTGAGAGATACATTTCTAAAAGAATCTGGAGTAATTGGGGGAAAGGAAGGCAGAAAACATATAGGAAGAATTCTGCTGATAGACTTGTGCTAAAGTCGGTTGGGGCTTCATTCCTGGAAGAATTGGGTGGTGAAATAATTGCCATTTATTGAGTGCTATCTGTCAGGCATGTCCTAAATTTTTTTTTTTTTTTTTTTTTGGGTGACAGATTTTCACTTATGTTGCCCTGGGTACAGTGCTGTGGCATCATAGCTAACAACAATCTCAAACTCTTGGGCACAAGTGATTCTCTTGTCTCAGCCTACCAAGTAGTAGGGACTATAGGCACCTGCCACAATGCCTGGCTAAGCCTGTTCTGAATATTTAATATCCTTCCTTTTCATGCCATGGACATATAAAAAAGAAAAAAAAATTTAATATCTTTTTTTGTTTTGTTTAAATCTCACAAAACCATACTTGCCCAAATTGGAAAAGGTCGGAGACCAAAGAAATTTGGATATATATTTGTGATTCATAATTTTGGTATGTTATGGTATCTAGTTACCTTTTGGGATATGTGTGTATGTACAAGGATTTTTAGGCTTTTTACCTCATCTCTCTTTTTTTTTTTTTTTGAGACAGAGCCTCAAGCTGTTGCTCTGGGTAGAGTGCTGTGACATCACAGCTCACAGTAACCTCCAACTCCTGGACTCAAGCAAGTCTCTTGCCTCCACCTCCCAAGTGGCTGGGACCACAGGCGCCCACCAGAATGCCTGGCTATTTTTTGGTTGCAGCCATCATTGTTGTTTGGCGGGCCCGGGCTGGATTTGAACCTGCCACCTTAGATGTATGTGGCTGGCGCCTTAGCCGCTTGAGCCACAGGCGCTGAGCCTACCTCATCTGTCTTGAGACTAGTGATGAACTTTTCAAAATGATAGGATTAGAGTTGCATAGTCTATGGCTGTGGATTGAGACTTAGATATATATGATGATCTAGTCTAGTGAATGGAGCAGTAGGCATTATGCTGTTTGGAATCTCCTGGTAATATTTTAAATACTGTCTTAATTTCTGGGCTTAGTGTTTGGTAATATTTCTCCTTAAAGCTTTTATATTCCCATCTCCCCCTCTGTTGATAGGTTATCAAAGAGATTTACAAGTATCAGTGATAGTATTATTGGTCTACTATAAGAGGATGAATGTACTAAGCCATATTTCTTTATGAATGTGGAAAAGAATATAAAATATTAGCTTTATATACACCTTCTAATATATATTAGTTGTTGGCCATCCTTGCAGAAGGTCTTTAGAGAACCCTGAACTGATTATATTATGTATATATAGGCAATGGGGTACTGATTGCATAAATATTTGTGTAAATGATTATAGATTCTAAGATACTGGGTTGCAAAGACTGATTTCTTTATCTTACATCTTTTACATAGTACCTGCCATATAGTATGTATTCTTAAGGAATTGAACATTTTTTTCCTTACTTTATTCAACATATATATTTTATATATTTCTATAACAGTCAATGTCAATTAAAAGCATTTTTTTTTTTTTTGAGACAGAATCTCACTTGGTCATCCGCCATACAGTGCCATGGCATCACAGCTCACAGCAACCTCAAACTCTTGGGCTCAAGTGATTCTCTTGCCTCAGCCTCTCATGTAGCTGGGACTACAGGCGCCTACCACAAGGCCTGGCTATTTTTTCAAGACGGGGTCTCACTGTTGCTCAGGCTGGTCTTGAACTCGTGAACTCTGGCAATCCACCCACCTCGGCCTCCAAAGTGCTGAAATTACAGGTGTGATCCACTGTACCTGAACGCCCAGCTATTTTTTCAAGATGAGGTCTTTCTCTGGCTCAGGCTGGTCTTGAACCCATGAGCTCAGGCACTCCAGATGCCTCGGCCTCTCAAGTGCTAGGATTATCGGCATGAGCCATGTCACCCGTCCTCAATTACAGGCATTTTAAATGACAATATATCTGAATAATAAACTGTTTTGCTTGATATAAACTTTGTAGATAGCTATTTTTCTCTTAATAACAGAATATTGAGATGTATGGGCTTATCTGCTGGAGCATTTGTTTTTTGTGACAGAGTCTCAAGCTGTCACCCTGGGTAGAGTACTGTGGTGTCACAACTCACAGCAGCCTCAAACTCTTGGGCTCAGCCTCCCAAGTAGCTGGGACTACAGGCCCCTGCCACAGTGCCTGGCTATTTTTTGGTTGTAGTTGTCATTGTTGTTTGGCAGGTCCTGGCTGGGTTTGAACCCACCGGATCCTGTGTATGTGGCTAGCACTCTAGCCCCTGAGCTACAGGTGTTGAGCCCCAGTACTGGCTTTTGATCAGTCAAAAACAAAGCTCAGTGGGCCCAGGCCATTTATATTCCCTGGTTTGTTTTCTAGGGAGAGAAGAATTTAGAGACCTTTCACTTGATGTAGTCAAGGTCAAAGAAAATGTTTTGGAGTTTATCATAATAAACAGTATGTACACATACAATTTAGTTAATTTGTTCCTTTCTCCGTGCTAATTCTAGCAAATTAAAATTACAAAGCTGAGTTAGGATTGAAGACTTGCCACTTAGCATTTTATGTTCTTAAAACTGATACGCTAATAAACACAATTTGTATCATTCCTTATAGGAAAGAATACTAAGAAGCACAATTTGTATCTGTTCCTTATAGGAAAGACAGGTTTATACATAATGGAGCTTTCTTTTATTAAATTTGAAATTTGCATTTTTCAATTGCATAAAAATATATTAAAGTATCTCAGTGTAAAAGAAAACCCAGCAATGCAGAATTATGTAGAGATGAAAGTCCCCTTTGACATCCTTGCTCCCAGTACATATTCTTTTAGAGGAAACTAATAGAATGGTTTTTGGTTCATGATTTGATGAGTGTTTTACCAGAATTTTCTATGTGTTTACATTTAGGACTATACATATTACTACTTTTCTTGCCACTTTATAAATAGCATTATACTAAATGAATTTTCCTCCCATATTTGTTTTTTGTATTTGCTATGTCTGGAAGACCTATTCATGCCAGTATATGTAGGTTTTCCATTTTATCGTTCTCAATAAAGTACCATGGCGTCACACAGCTCACAGCAACCTCTAGCTCTTGGGCTTAGGCTATTCTCTTGTCTCAACTTTCTGAGTAGCTGGGACTACAGGCACACACCACAATGCTTGGCTATTTTTTGGTTGCTATATTTTTTTGGCCTGGGCTGGGTTTGAACCCACCACCCTTGGTGTATGGCACCAGCGCCCTACTCACTGAGCCACTGGTGCTGTCCCTCTTTTTAGCAGTTTTATGGTGTTCCATGTTCTTGCTATATAACTTAACCACTTCCTTATTATTTTTTTTTTGGAGACAGAGCCTCAAGCTATCCCCCTGGGTAGAGTGCCATGGCATCACAGCTAATAGCAACCTCCAACTCCTGGGCTCAAGCGAGTCTCCTGTCTCAGCCTCCCAAGTGACTGGGACTACAGGCGCCCGCCACAACGCCCAGCCATTTTTTGCTTGCAGCCATCATTGTTGTTTGGTGGCCCGGGCTGGGGATTCGAACCCGCCACCTTAGGTATATGTGGCTGGTGCCTTAGCTGCTTGAGCCACAGGCGCTGAGCCACCACTTCCTTATTGATGAGTATTTATTTCTAAGATTTTTAAAATAAACTCCTTCGTTTTCCTTGTATTTTTTTCTTATGTTTCCAATTTGATTCTATTTGAAATTTATATATATTTGAGGTTGGAACCAACTTAATGCTTTTCCATTGACTAATCAGTGATTTTAAGAGCCATACTTAGCATATATATACATAGGTCTACTATTCCTTTTTTTCTTTTTTTTTGAGACAGTCTCTGTCACCCGGGGGAAAGTGCCATGGCCTGTTGTCATAGCTCACTGCAGCCTCAGCCTATCGTGCTCAAGGGATCCTGGATCCTCTTGCCTCAGTCTCCCAAGTAGCTGGGACTACATGTACTTGTCACAATGCCCAGCTAGTTTTTCTGTTTCCTTTTTAATAGAGACAGGGTCTCACTCTTGCTCAGGCTGGTCTTGAACTCAGCCTGGAGTGCTAGGATTAGAGGTGGCAGCCACTGCACTGGGCCTTCTACCATTCCATTGATTTTTGTCTTCTGCACATTGTCAACTATTTTAATTGTTGTTTCACATTTGTATAGTATGTAGTATGTGTGTCTGGCTAGCTCCCCTATCATTATGTCCTTTTCAAAATTTATTTGGATGTTGTTACATTGTTGATGTGGTTTGAATGTTTGGCCTCTCCAAACTTCATGTTGCAAAATTTTTTTTTTTTTTTTTTTTTTAGAGACAGACTCTTACTTTATCGCCCTGGTAGAATGCTGTAGTGTCATAGCTCACAGCAACCTCCAACTCCTGGGCTTAGGAGATTCTCTTGCTTCAGCTTTCCAAGCAGCTGGGACTACAGGCACCCACCACAATGCCCGGCTATTTTTGTTGTTGTTGTTGTTGCAGTTTGGCTGGGATCGGGTTTGAACCTGCCACCCTCAGTATATGGGGCTGGTGCCCTACCTACTGAGCCACAGGCACTGCCCTTCATGTTGCAATTTGAGCCCAATGTTGTAGGTGGGGCTTATCAGAGTTGTGGGAGGTGTTTGGATCTTGGGGGCAGGATCCCTCTTGAATGTACCTGGAAACACAAAATCCTAAGTGGCAGTCTTCAATCTATAGATGGTTCTCCATCTATACCCCTCCCCGCATTAATGTTTTCACTGGAGAGATGTTTTCTTTTTTTTTTGAGACAGAGTCTTTATCGCCTTTGGTACAGTACTGTGGTGTCATAGTTCACAGCAACCTCCAACTCCTGGGCTTAGGCGATTCTCTTGCCTAAGCCTCCCGAGTAGCTGGGACTACAGGCCCCCGCCACAATGCCTGGCTATTTTTTTGTTGCAGTTTGAACCCGACACCCTTGCTGTATGGGACCTCTACCCTACTCACTGAGCCACAGGCACTTCCCTCACATTATATTTCTTTTGGATAGTACTGCTTTAGATAGTAAGCTCTTTGAGAGCAGGAACTTGGTTTTGTTCATCACTGTAGTTCTTTTTTTTTTTTTTTTTTTGAGACAGAGCCTCAAGCTATCCCCCGGGTAGAATGCTGTGGCATCACAGCTCACAGTAACCTCCAACTCCTGGGCTCAAGTGAGTCTCCTGCCTCAGTCTCCCAAGTAGCTGAGACCACAGGCGCCTGCCACAACACCCGGCTATTTTTTGGTTGCAGCCGTCATTGTTGTTTGGTGGGCCGAGGCTGGATTCGAACCTGCCACCTTAGGTGTATGTGGCTGGTGCCTTAGCCACTTGAGCCACAGGCACCGAGCCTTTTTTTTTTTTGACACAATCTCAAGCTATTGCCCTGGGTAGAGCTGGTATCACAAGTCACAGCAACCTCAAACTCTTGGGCTTAAGCAATTCTCTTGCCTCAGCCTCCCAAACACCCAGCTATTTTTTTTATTGCAGTTGTCATTGTTGTTTTAGCTGATCCAGGCTGCGTTCAAACCCACCAGCCTCAGTGTATGTGGCCAGCGCCCTACCCACTGAGCTATGGGCGCTGCCCCCCATTTGCTGTCTAGGGTGAATGTATCCTACCTTGTAAGCTTTTTTACTCTGTAAGCCTATCTTTTCTTTTTGAGACAGAGCCTTCCTCTGTGCCTTGGGTAGAGTGCGGTGGCATCATAGCTCACAGCAACCTTAAACTCCTGGGCACAAGTGGTTCTCTTGCCTCAGCCTCCCGAGTGACTTGGACTACAGATGCCTGCCACAATGACTGGCTAGTTTTTCATTTTTTAGTAGAGATGGAGTCTTGCTTTTGTACGGGCTGGTCTCGAACTCCTGAGCTCAGGAGATCCACCTCAGCCTCCGAGAATGCAGCCTTTCTCTTCCTTACTAAACTTTGTTTCATGCTTGCCTTAAAAAATAAAAAAGAAAAGAAATCATGAATTCTAATACACTTGACTTACAGATGGGTAAACTGATACTTGGAGAGTTGAAACAAGTATTGGACACATAGCTTAGCAGTAGAAATAGCAGGAGAAAAAGTAAGATCTTTTTTTCTCAACTCATTGCTAGGTTCATGACTGAGACCACTATGGCAAAAGATAGATTTAATAAGAGAAGAGCATGCAAATTTGTTTATGTGGCTGAAGAACCTTCAGAAATAAAAATGCAAAGAAACGGGGAAACCTTACATTACATTTAATGAAGACTGGACAGCTGTGTAGAAGAGTGATTGGACAAAGGAAGAATGGTAATGGTAGTAAGTGAGGTGGGGGGAACTTAACAAGGCCTGTTTGTTCAGATTCTTCTCTGTGTCCCTGTGTCTTCAGAGATAAGGACATTCCTTCCCTCTGGTTATAGGGAGGGTACTTCTGTAACACGGGGCTTATAACCTACTTCAGAGAAGGTTGTGGAATTCTTTTATGGTCTGCCTCAGAGTAGATAGGTAGAAGGTCAGAGAGACCTGCTTGCTTCTGTTTTCCTCAGATGCCAAGGTGCTGAATTTTGCAATAGTGTGACCTGGACCCCCTCATTGAGCACAGAAAGTAGACTTGAACCTCTTTTTCTAGGTTTAGTTTCTTATTATCTTTTGTTGTTGTTTTTTTGTTGTGTTTTTTTTTTTTTTTTTGAGACGGAGCCTCAAGCTATACCCCTGGGTAGAGTGCCATGGCATCATAGCTCATAGCAACCTCCAACTCCTGGGCTTAAGCAAGTCTCCTGCCTCCACCTCCTAAGTTGCTGGGACCACAGGCGCCCGCCACAACGCCCGGCCATTTTTTGGTTGCAGCCGTCATTGTTGTTTGGCGGGCCCGGGCTGGGGATTCAAACCCGCCACCTTAGGTGTACGTGGCTGGCACCTTAGCCGATTGAGCCACAGGCGC
>CAUYQV010021470.1:0-16837 GCA_963574575.1 Galagoides demidoff
CCTGTGGTCCCAGCTACTTGGGAGGCGGAGGCAGGAGACTTGCTTGAGCCCAGGAGTTGGAGGTTGCTGTGAGCTGTGATGCCATAGCACTCTACCCAGGGGGATAGCTTGAGGCTCCGTCTCAAAAAAAAAAAAAAAAAAAAAGAGATTGATGTGCTCTGAGATTGATGTGATTCAACGTGTATCCTACAGGGAAATGGTTTAGGTCAAAAGATATATATATAAGATGATCATTAAAAATATTTAGCCTCATTGATTGGTCTTAAAAGAAAATCCTTTTGAGGGTGGCACCTATGGCTCAAAGAAGTAGGGCGCCAGCTCCATATGCTGGAGGTGGTGGGTTCATCCCAGCCCTGGCCAAAAACTGCAAAAAAAAAAAAAAAAAAAAAAATCCTTTTGCTACAATTGATCAGCCTTGATTTAAGAGCTCTATTTTTTTTTAAGTAAATATTAGTCTGTATGATTCTTTTTTTTTCAGTTTTTGGCCAGGGCTGGGTTTGAGCCCACCATCTCCAATATATGGGGCTGGTGCCCTACTCCTTGAGCCACAAGTACCACCCCAGTCTGTATCATTCTTTCAGAGAAAATAAAACCACAGGGAGTATTTGTGATTCTTATATATTGACTCCACAATGACAGTTTTCTTCCTCGTTTGGAATTGAAGTCTTTTAACACCAAATATTAATTAGGGCCTGTGCCAGAAGCCATGGAACATGGGTCAAAGTGAATCTTTCTAAATGTAGAATATAAATGTCTTAACACAACAACTAAGACAATGCCATGAAGGGTATGTTAACCAGTTTGGTGAAAATATTTCAAATTGTATATAAAACCAGCACACTGTACCCCATGACTGCATTAATGTACACAGCTATGATTTAATTTAAGAAAAAAAAAAGAGAGAGAGAGAGAGAGAAACTGGAACCTTTGGCCAGGGGAATGTAAAATGTCATAGCAAAATACTTTTGCCATTTCTTAAAAATTAAACATAAACCAACCATAAAAAAAAATAGTGTGAACTTCAGGGTCTTCACTGATGCTAAAGAGAGAAAGAAGCATTGTTAAATCTGAACATAAAACATGTAAAATCCAGCTATAGTTCTTTTCTTTATATTTTGCTGTTTTATGACCTATGTTTCAAATCCTGGCTATTAATTATAGAATTGCTAATATATAATGTTTAACATTATTTTCACTAGGTTAGGAAAAGTTTCATTGAGGAAAAAGAAAATAAAGATATCATAAGAGAGGAGCTAAAGACTGATGGGTAAACGTGGAAAGAGAATATTCTGGTTTATTGAGGCAATGGAGAAGGAGAGAGTCTTTTTCTTTTTTTGAGATAGAGTCTCTCTCTGTCACCCTCAGTAGAGTGCCACATCATTGAGCCCCAGGCGCTGCCCTCATACTGAGGGTGGCAGGTTCAAACCTGGCCTTGGCCAAACTGTTGTGGCAGGCACCTGTAGTCCCAGCTACTCAGGAGGTTGAGGCAAGAGAATTGTCTAAGCCCAAGAGCTGGAGGTTGCTGTGAGCTGTGATGCTACAGCACTCTACCAAGGGCGACAAAGTGAGACTCTTATCTCTAAAAAAAAAAAAGAAAAGCTTGCTAGAAGACTTGAGAAAGGTAAAGACAGGGGAAAAAAGTAGATAAGAGGATGGCATTTTGACATATGGTTTTCACAGATTTGTCAAAAGGTTTTGAAAAGAGAAAATAATATATGTGATACATGAGAGAAAATTTTAGTTAGCAGTTTTTTATATGTCCAGAGGAGAAGACAGCTGGAAGCCAGTTAGGAAGTGATAGCCATTGGAAACAATTTATGTGGAGAATTTAGATAACAGAACATTCAGAAAAGGATGAATTTTTTTTTTCTTTTCTTATTTTATAGACAGGGTCTTAAAATAAGACCGAGGCTGGAGTGCAGTGGTGCAATCAAAGCTCCCTGCAGCCTCAAACTCCTTGGTTTAAGCTATCCTCCTGTAGATCCTCAGCCCGCGTATCTAGGACTACAGGCACGCACCACCATGCCTGGCTAATTTTATTCTCAATTTTCTTTAGAGATGTTGTCTCACTATGTTGCCTGAGCTGATCAAGACAAGAACTGCTGGCCTCAAGTGATCCTCCCAGCTCAGCCTCTGAGTTGCTGAGATTACAGGGCCAAACTGCCATGCACTGATGTAAGGGATGGATTTTTAAAGTGTTAAGGAGTTAGGGTAAAAAATTGCTCGGAGGCCTCATTGAGTCGTAGCAATGACTGAAGAGCACAGCGCTTCAATATGTAACACTGTAGTGCTGCCCCTTTAATTTTGCAAATTCCTGGCCCCTGGCTACCTTTCCTGGACACTCTGTCTAAAATCTTGTTTATCACTTGTTTTCCACACTTATATGCCATTCAAATTCCATGATGTCGAGAGTTTCTCTGCCTCTCTTTTTACAGCTATATCCTTAGTGCTGAGAATAATGTCTAACAAATTCTGGGTGTAGTCATCAGTGTCTTGAAATATAGCCTCTCAATTTGAAGTTTAGGATCATTAAATAAGACTCCATCTTAGATTTGGCAGGGACCTCGGGGCTCATGAGGCCCACTGTATCTTCACGACCTGTCCATGGGTCTTAGAGGAAGAATTTTACCACTGGAGCCGTGCCTCAATCTCGGGAATGACAGTTACAACCTAGTGCTTTTTCTCCTCTCTTCCCTTCTCCTTTTCTTTCACTTTAAGGTATGGAGTTTAGTTTTTCAGTGTGACAACAACTGCCCTGGCCCAATCTCCCACCTAACGCAGGAATTCCTTCTACGGCATATATTTTCATAGGCCCCGTCCAGGAATAGAGAGGACACTGGTGTGTGTGTGTGTGTTTCATCTAATAGGTATTTATTGAATGGCTACTATGTGCTAGGCTAAGGATACAGTGATAAAAACATTTTCTGCCATCACATGATTTTATAGCCTGGTGAAATTTTACTTGCAGTAACGTAGTCTCTATATTCTTTCCCTATCCTCTGTTTATTCTCAAGGCTTTTTGGAAAGAAAAGGCAGAGGAATGGGAAGAAATAAAGAAAAATGAGTTAAATTTCCACTAAAAACATCCACTTTTTAGTTTGTGGGGCTTTTAAATTCAATCCAATTCCATTCAATAAACACCTGCTGAACATCTGTAGCCCTTGGCTAGATTTTGAGGAATGAAAGCTAAGTAAAGTAAGATATACCTCCTACTTGCAAGGGGGAACATGCAAATGTATGATACTCTTAAGTGTGATAAGTGCTGTATGTAACTGGTTCCCCCTCACACCCCTTTATTTCTTTCTCTTTTTTTTTCTCCCTCCAGATTGGATCTCACTCAGTTGCCCAGGCTGGAGTGCAGTGGTGCCATCATAGCTCACTACAGCCTTGACCTCCTGCGCTCAAAGATGTAACTGTTTTTTGAGTGATCCATTTCATTGAACAGTCCTAGCTAATAAAAAGTTGTTTCTTATACTAAACTAAAATCTGCATTTTACATTTTTCTGTTTGTTGGTCCCAGTTTTGTCCTCTGAGTTCTTCATTCATTTATTTGACTCATCCCACGTCCCATACTTTGCCAGCTTCTCCTCAGAGGCAAATAGACACGATCCTGGCCCCAAAATGATTAGGATGTAATTCCCCAACATTGAAGAAGTTGCTTAACCTCTTTAAGCTAGTTTCTCACCTGCAAGTCCAGGGTAGTATTAGGTACCTACAACCTAGGATTATTGAGATAATTAAATGAATAATGTATGCAGTGTACTGAATACAGAGCCTCCTACACAGCTTTGAACAAATGACAGCTTTTATCATTCCTGTGACTTAAAAGGGAGGGGTGTGGGTGAGTAAATTAGCACTTACAGGGTTGATATGAGTGCCCTAACAGCAGCAAACATGGAGAGCGGTGGGAATAACCGGAGGGGCACCTCAACCTTGCCTGGGGTGGGGGAGGGGAGGGGAACACTGCAGGAGAGATCTGTACTCATTGATGAAGGACTCAATAGTCGGGTGGGAAGGGCACAGGTAACTGAGAGAAAGAGGTTAGAGAGCATGGTGCTCTCAGGGTACTTCAGTTTAGATTTTCAGGAAAGCTAGAATATGAATGGCCTTTGTTGCCATGCTAAGTAACTAAGGCTGCGTCATGACAGTAATAGGGAACGATTGAAAATGTTCTGCACAATTAAACTTTCAACTTTGGAAAATCTCTCTGGCAGTAGTATAGACAAAGAGAGCAAAAGGAAGGCAAGAAAACCGGTTAGAATCCTATTACCATGTTCCTACTGAGAAATGTCCTAAATTAGGGTAGAAAGGAGAGTGGGAAACTGATTCAACAGCGAATTAGGACTTAATGACCAATTAGGTAGAGGTGTCCTAGGAAAGGAAGAAGAGGTATCAAAAGATCATTCTTAACTGACTGACTTGAATAAGTGAGTGAAAGGTGATGACATTCGTTCATATAAAGAATGCATGGGAGGCTTGGCGCCTGTGGCTCAATCAGCTAAGGTGCCAGCCACGTATACCTAAGGTGGCGGGTTCTAATCCCCAGCCCTGGCCCGCCAAACAACAATGATGGCTGCAACCAAAAAATGGCCGGGCGTTGTGGCGGGCGCCTGTGGTCCCAGCTACTTGGGAGGCGGGGGCAGGAGACTTGCTTGAGCCCAGGAGTTGGAGGTTGCTATGAGCTGTGATGCCACAGCACTCTACCCAGGGGGACAGCTTGAGGCTCCGTCTCAAAAAAAAAAATTTTTTTTTTTTTCTACCGAGAATATTTGCTTTGAGAAATAATGAAGCAAGAGTTTCCAAGCTATATGTTTGGTATAAATT
This sequence comes from Galagoides demidoff, assembly GCA_963574575.1. Classification (NCBI taxonomy): domain Eukaryota; kingdom Metazoa; phylum Chordata; class Mammalia; order Primates; family Galagidae; genus Galagoides; species Galagoides demidoff. The sequence continues at coordinate 4,825 of CAUYQV010021470.1, forward strand.
ATTTATGTCAAATATAAAAAGTTGAAAGCACTGAGAATTTTTAAAATGATTTGAAAGAATTTGGGGGATATACTATATAATACTATTGATTACCATGTAGACAGTACTAAGGGAAGTTTTCAGAGTTTCTATTGATGTTTTAATAAGAACATACCTCAGCTGCAGGACTCAAGTTGAGTTTTTAGAAGACCCAGAACCACAGAAGATCCGGAGAGCCAAACTCAATGCTTAATACAATTTGAATATCGTTAATCAGAGTGGTTGCTGGGAACAGTTTTCAGAATCTCTGTTAAGATTTGGATAAGAAGAACATGCCTTACAGTTAGCTGGAGTCCTCTAGACAACAAAATCAATATACAAAAACATTTTTGTATGCCAACAGTAAACAATCTGAAAAAGAAACAAAAAGAAAAATCCCATTTACAATAGCTACAAATAAAATAAAATACCTAGAAATAAAATTTACCAAAAGGTGAAAAACCTCTGTAATGACATCTGTAAAACATTTATTAAAGGAAACTAAGAAGAGACAAAAAATGGATCAGAAGAATCAATACTGTTAAAGTATCCATATTCTCTGAGGCAATCTATAAAGTCAATATAATCCCCATCAAAATACCAATGACATTCTTCAAATAAACAGGAAAAAAATTATAAAATGTACATGAAACTCAGAAGACCCAGAACAGCCCAAGCAACCCTGAGCAAAAAGTACATACCTGAAGGAATCACATTACTTGACTTCAAATCATACTACAGAGCAATCAACCAAGAGGGCATGGTGCTGTCATAAAGACTGAGCCAATGAAACAGAATATAAAACCGAGAAATAACCAACAGATCTGTGTGAACTTAATTTCAACAACGTTTCTAAGAACAAAGACTGGGGAGAAGACAGTCTCTTCAGGAAATGCAGCTGGGAAGCCTGGATTTTCATGCACAGAATGAAACTAGACCGCTTCTTCTTGCCATGTACAAAAATCAAATCAAAATGAATTAAAGACTTAAGATTTAATAATTGAGGTGATGGGGAAATGCTTCCAGACACTGGTCTGGATGAGGACTTTCTGAGTAATCCCTCAAGTCACAGGCAAACAAAGAAACGTTGGAGAAATGGGATCATATCGAGCTAAAAAGTGTCTGCACAGAAAAAAAAATAGCAATCAACAGAATGAAAAGACAACCCACAGAATGGAGGAAAAGGATTGTAAGCTGCCTATCCTGCAAAGGATTAATAGTTAGAATGTACATATAGGCAGCCTCCAACTCCATCGAAAAAAAGTCAAACAATCTGAATAAAAATGGGCAAAGGACCTGAAATGACATTTCTCAGAAGAAAACAGACACATTTCCAACTGCTATATGCAAAATGGTCAACTTAATTATTTATTGAAGAATTGCAAATCATAACTATAAGGACATGGAATCTCACCCCAGTTAAAATGGCTTTTATAAAAAAGACAGGCAGTGACGAAGGCAGAAGGCAGCTGGCAAGAAGGCAGAGAAAGGGGAACCTCCCAGTCTCACAGCGTCTGTGAGAACGCAGGTTACTGCAACCAACGTGGATTACGGTAAAACTAAAACTAGAACCAGCCTATGACCCAGCAGTCCCTCAGCTGGGTATGTGTTCAGAGGAGGAGAATTTGGTATATTGAAAAGATATTTACATCCCATGTGTATTATAGCTCTATTCACCAAAGCCAATGTTTGGAATCATCTTAACTGTTCATCAGTGGATAAAAGGATGAAGAAATTGTACTACATCTACACAATGGAGTATCATATAGCCACGAGAAGAATGGGGCCCTGCCATTTGCAGTCGTATGGATGGAACTGGAGGTCATTACATTAAGTGAATTAGGCCAAGCACAGAGAGGCAAATCTCACACATTCTTACTTATTTGCATGAGCTAAATGTTAAAGACACTTGATCTCATTAGACAGAGAGTAGGACGACGGTTACCAGAGTGGGCAGGGCACCAGAGCTTATTAACCTCCCTGTAAAACTCTGTGTTTCATACCAGTGTTTTCCTTTTGGGACAGGCCGTGGCCTGCATGGGAATGCAGCATTTAGGATTCCCTCATTCCCGTTTTCTGAGTGTGGAAGGCGGGTCCCCTCTGCCCAGATCAGCCCGGTGGTACGTTATTGTGGAACACACAGCTTTCCTGACCTTCCCTTAATGCTCATCAGGCTCACCCAGCTGCGTGAAGGAATACAAACAGCCAAATCTCTCGTTTTACCTCCAACCAAGGAAGTATCAATAAATGGAGGTTTATTTTCATTCCAGGCGCACTGCCAATATTTCATATCTACTTGATTTTTTGAAAAGCATCTACATGGTACATTAGTTAGTTTATCGACCCCGCAGGGTAGCCCACAGGCCCACAGTGCATTCTCTAATGTTCTGCACAGTCTCCGTCATTAGGGCGCAGCAGAGAAGCTATGCTTTCATTGGGAAAAATCAAAAGGCCCAATTAGTAGAGTCACCCTCCCTCTATGAAGTCGCCAGCTCCGGAAGTTCACTTATTGTTGTAAAGAACAGATGCACATACCTCTCTCCCTGATTAGAAATAATAAAAAAAATTATGTTGATTAGATATTGATCTATCCTACCTCATATCTAAATCCCTAGTAAGACTGGGGTACAAATAAATACTAATAATCTCACTCTCCTTTCCGCTTGATATATAGAGTGTATTGGTAAGTACAGGGGATCTGGGAATGTACCATGATGTAACAAGTAGATTAAACGTGACCTTGAAATCTTTCCCTTATTTGACTTTATGGTGGGCTACTTGGGACTAGGAATTCTGCTTTCCCAGCAGGGTGGATTTCACTTGACCTTGGCTTTTGACTAGACGTGTGGCTTTGTCCCTCTAACAAGAAGTAATGTGTCGATTCTAACCCTGCATTAATCTCACATTCTACGGGTGATTGGCAGCCAGCTTACCTACTAACTCCTGGAAAATTGTTTCATCTTGAGCAATCTGTTTATCGACCAACAATAAAGTTGTAGCTGGTCTTGCTTCATGGAACTGGAGAGAAACAGAGGGAGAGCACTCTTCCTAGAAAGGTGGCCCATAGCATATGCAAGAGAGTGCGCTGGCCCCTCAGAACACCGTGGGCCTGGTGGTACGATTACCGTCTCGCCCACTAACTTAGCTCTTTTCACCATTGACACTCTCCTTCCTCGGGCATCCCAGCTGAGTAACAATCATATTGATAAATATTCCCTTAAAATAGTACCCCAAACAGGAGGCCGTTTTTGATGACTGATTGATTACTGTAATGCTTGTATATATTATTTCATTTTCTGATGTTCAGATATAACTTAATTACTGTTTTTTTATTGTTGGGGATTCATTGAGGGTACAAGAAACCAGGTCACACTGATTGCATTTGTTAGGTAAAGTCCCTCCTATACTTGTGTCTTGCCCCCAAAAGGTGGAGACTCCTTTCCCCTCCCTCCTTCCCTCTCTCTGTTCTTCTTTCCTCCACCCCTCTCCCTCCTTCTCTTTCTCTGCTCTCCCCTTCCCCCACCCCCCACCCCCCACTGGGTACTAGGTCATAATTGTCCTCATGTTAAAACTGAGTATGTAGGATTCATGCTTCTCCATTCTTGTGATGCTTTACTAAGAAGAATGTGTTCCACTTCCATCCTGGTTAATACAAAGGATGTAAAGTCTCCATCTTTTTTAATAGCTGAATTGATTCCATGGTGCACATATATACAGCTTGTTAATCATAACTTAATTACTTTTTAAACTTTAGCTCAAATTTACTTTGTAAAGCATATTTTCAATATCTCTTCAGTTACTCCCACATCTGAAGTGCAGATTTTTCTCATGTCCTTTGATAGCACCTACTATTGTATTATAATTTATTCTATTATATATTCATCTAAATTGCATACAGTCTTCTTAAGAGAATCACCTTATTCATTTGTGCATGCCTCAAGCCAGTGACTGAAATATTTCAATACATATGTGTTGAATGAATGAAGAAGCGACTTCTTTTCTAAGCACTGGACACTCGTAGAGGTATCTGGCTGCAGAGGAAGCCCCACACACAGCAGCAAGTAAGCGCAGGCTACTGGGTTGGCTCAGCCACCTGGAAGGCTAAGAGCAGTGAGGTTTCAATACAGGCTTTATTTCCGATATCTTCCAGCTGTTTCCTATCTCCTAGACAATATTTATCTAGGCATTGGCAATTCTAGTTAATATTTACATAAACTATATATAATTATATGAATAATACAGTAGAAAATATTAATCATCCTTTGAATTGTCCTCATGTCTGTTCCTATGTATTAATGTGGAAAATTGAAAGTTTTTTCTGTTTTAAGTGCTACCAAACATATGCAAACCTTTATAAAGATAAGTCTCCATATTTCAAAAAAAAAAAATTCTCATTTTCCTTTAGGTGTGTTACAAAGTTTGCTAAGTTTGTGGCAGGGCTCAGAGTATGCCCATCTGGCCCAGAAGTTCCAGCACCAGGAGGCAGCTGTGAGGAGTGAAAAGAGTCCCAAACCCCAGCAGCTTCATTCGTCCGGTGCAAGAGAAACTCCCCAAAACTGAGGCAAAGCGTATTTCTTACTCACAGACAGGCATCAATAAACAGAACTTAATGTGTTAGTGCATTTAGGCTGCCATTATAAATATCTTAGCCTGGGTAACCAGTAAACAATGGAAATTTATTGTTCAGAGTTTCTGGATGCTAGGAAGCCTGAGATTAATCAGCAGAGGACTTCCTGGCTGGTCAGGGTTCCCTCTGCTTCAAAGGGGGCGCCTTCTACCTGTACCCTCGCGTGGGGGAAGGGACGAACACATTCCTTCTGCAAAAACAACCACCCCGTCCCAGTTTGCGTGTGTATTTCTCTATTTTAGAAAATTCCCATAAAATCACTTTCCAACAGCGCCATCTCTTAATACTGTTGCATTGAGAAGTAGCCGTCAGCATGCACGTTGGGGGGGATTGTGGACTCCAGGATCTGTGGTGAGCCCGTCTGTCCCCCAGGCTGCCAGGGCTCTGGAGTCTTGTCTGTGCACCCCTGAGAGCATTGCAGCTGAGGAACTGGGAGAGCATTGCACCCCGAGTTTATATAGATGGGTGATTCTTTCATCACTGAGCCCAGTTGTTGCAGAATATCCTGTTCTAGGAGCGATGAAGACACCCCCCAGGTCATTTCAGACTCTTTCTCCTTATCACAGAATGTTGCATTCTTGATATATTCTAAGAACTGAAGGATGAGGGGGCAGAGCCGGGTCAGCCAGGACCATCTGAGAATCTGTGCTCCACACACGTGTATTTACACAGATCTATATATACGCATATGCAAATCTCCATGTGTTCACGTGTATTTCCTGTTCTAGAAAGTTCCTATGAAATGCCGTGGAATTTATTCATGACAAAGTGTAATGGCACAGTTGCTTCTGAAGCAGCCCTGAAAGCCGGCTTCCCTCCATTGCCAAGTAACCTGGGAGTGTCTGCTGTGCTGGCAGCTATTAAGTAGTATAATTACTGTGCCCATGCATACACGGAACCAAAATATACAGGAATAAAGTCCTGGGTCTTCTAGGAAGGATTTTATTTAACTTGGTATTATCTATCTTCAAGTCCTTTAAGTGAGTTATCTTAAGGTTTTATTCGAAATAAACATTAATGATATGAATTTAAAATAGTACATTATTAAATATATCTTAAATTTTGAAAATCAATATTCTAAGCCCATAATTTTCCTAAAAATTCTGAGAAACATTTTTAAATGCTTTTGACCAAAACACAAAGAAGAGATCCCTGCTGCCTATTTACCGTGACCGTGAAACCAGGGCATACGCGTTGTTGAGTTGCTAGTCCTACTTGCATCACTAATAGATTTTATGACTTTACAGAAATTCCCAATTTTTGCATGGCTTTAATCTTCTCAACAATAATCTGATGTTTCAGTACTAGATAACATTCATAAAGTTGAAATAATAGTTTTGATTTGCTTTTATAGTGCAAAGCAATAGTCTTGTTAATTTACCTTTGCAACCAGAAGAGGTAAATAATATTATAATTCCAAATGTACAGAGTAAAAACTGAAGGCGAACTGTTTAAGTAATTTGTCTGCAGTTACCCAGGGGATGAAGGAGGAGGCCCGGGCTGTCTGAACTCAGGATGCAGCATGGATGTACCGGAGGGCGGGAAAGTCATTGCCAAGCCCAGTCAGTTAGGTGGGCTTTCCAAATTCACCATGCACTTCACAGGGACCTAGATCTGAGGTCATAGGACAAACTAAAAAGAAAACATTATTTTGTCTGAAGGCACAGCAGGAAAAAAGAAAAATGAGACTTATGCTGATCAACATATGCAAAGCAGGGCACAGAGGCCCCCCCGGAGAGCTGTGCTTTAAGGTGACAGCAGTTAAGACTATGTTGAAACATAATGAAGTAACTCAAAATCCAGGAGCATTACCTTAACTCTTATGGCTCCCATAATTCTATTCATGCTTCAGTAAAATTTACAGGATTGTTTTCTTGTGAGTGTGGTTATTACCTTGCAATGAGGGCTCATAAGATAATAAATCACTAAAGATTTTTGAAACTTATTTTCTTTTTTACTACCTGATTATGTTCAATAAAAGACATATCTTTTTTTTCTGACTTCCAAATCTACGTATAGTTGGCACTGATACTCAGCCAATTAATGGCACTTTTTGTGGAATGGAAATGCAGAGACCTTGCCCACTATTGAATTTAATAAATAGATATATGTGGACTCTCCCAGTTATGTTTTTTCCATACCAACTCATTATACATTTACAGATAGAAATAAATGAAACATTGCTCTGCAGTGAGCAAGTATGATTTAAAAGCGCATGTTCAGGCCAGCGCCCTCATGGAACGTTAGTGTACTGGTTCTCTGGGCTTCCTCTCCTCTATTCCTACTCCCCTCATTCTCATCAATATAGAGTGCACACACACAGTTGGTTTACTCACATACATGTAAACCTATACGTCACACACACACATATACTACATATACAAAGAGCCATAAAAGGGACACTGAACTGAAGCAGTAAGGTCTGTAGCCAGCTATGGGTTTACCCCGCTCTTGTTGCCTAATGAAAATCCTACAAACCTTATTTTCTTTCCAGAAAAAGATGCTGACTTATCTTAAAGATTGCTATTGGGAAATATGGGCAATTACTGATTATGAAAACAGAATATAAAATTTAAAAAAAATATAAATTTCAAGTTGCATTACTCACTTTGTATATTTCATCAAAATATCAGTATAATGAAGTATCAGGAGCTATGCTGAAAATAGTTTATTTTGAGGGACCTAAAACCTATTGTGGTTTAACAACCACATGATAAAACGTTTCACTGCAGTGCGATGATGAATAGTTCTGAGGGCACAACAATATTTTTTAGAAAACAATTCTGCACGTAAATGCAGACACAAGTGGTGGGGGCCATTTCTTCTTTATATTATTTAGTTCTGTCTTCATAAAATGCAGCACATTTGTAGTGTCAATGATACATTCAAGGACTCTGTCACTGGTTCCAATGGAAACTACAAGATGGTTAATTAGATCCTGAATATAAATCAACATTTTATACATACTCTATGTGCAATAATGTTCGAAATTCGTTAGGGGTGGTAAGTGGGATAGATGTTCAATGTCTTCATTTCCTAGTGAACTGTCCTCTCTGTGGTCACCTGTTTTGATGTTTACAGGTCAATAATTATATTAAGAAGCTTATGGATTGAGTTTCTTGATACCACAGTTGAAATTTCCAACATCAAAAAAATTAACTATAAGGAAAAAGCCATCAGTACAGTAAAATGTTGAAAGACAAGAAAGTAAGTCCATTAGGAAGTTGTGAGTCTGCCCTGGGGCTCAGATGGGAGACTTGGGCACTGTGTGTAGACATAATGTGTATGTCTTTTCATAAATAGAACATGTGACCTTGCCAGAGTTAATTCATTCTGTGATTTATGAACTAAAATTTTCTGACCCATGTGTGTTAATGAAAATTTTAAAAATCATAGTAATATACTTTTGACCACACATTTCCTTTCTTTTTATTTTTTTCCATTATTTTCAAAATATATAAAGAGAATAGTGGTATTGATTGCTCTGAAAATAAAGGATGTTCTGAATAAATGTGCATCCATAAAATAACACTTTATAGCAGCTTGCCGTAAGACATCCAGGTTCTGTTGAGAGCCCAGTAACTTGTTATTTTAATAAAACAATAATAAAACTACATGCTTTATGACTGAAGTTCCTTTTCTCTAATACTTTGAGACCAAATTGTAGCAGGCATAATAAGCTTTATCCTCTAGCTAAATGAGAAATGGTAAAAATTAGATCTACACAAATATTCACCCATGAAATTATTGCAGTTTTTGTATTTTTTTATCTTTGTGGATCAGAAGTGGGTAAGGCATTTATCAAACTGAAGAAAGATGGAAGTGATACTTTTAGAGAGAATTTTCTTTCCTCAAAACTAAGATTGATTTTCTAGAGTGTTTTATACCCCAGATATAGAACCCAGATGGTGTTGAAAATCGTTGTTTTCTTCAACTGAAAATTATTATCATTTTGGTTGGCCAGGTTTATGGCTTTACCCTGAAGCTCCAGAGAGGGACATGATAGCGGGTGTGACATTGGAATTGCTGCCTCTTACTTGATCACAAATTTAAGACTGTGCCATTCCAACTGCAGGGCAGTGTATAGTAAATGTTTAACAACCAGCTCTCTGAGGAAAAATTTTAAAAATCCCTGGTTACAGTTGACAATTTCCATGGTGTAAATATTCCCACCACAGTGATTTCAAGCTACAAATGTGATGTTAACCAACTTCTAATCCCCAAAACATAGAAAGTAGCTTTTGTGAGCCTCTACATGTGTGGTATAAAGTGGTACCTTTTGAATGACATTGTTTTCAAGTCAACCAGACACCATGAAAAGGCTGCTGAGAATAAAACATTATTAAATCTGGCCTAGCTGGTCGATGCATTCAGTGTTAATGAATCATTTGTTTGTTCATCTCAAATATCTGAATATTTAAAGCTCTAAGAAAATTGGTGTTGTGTGTCTATTTGGACTTTGATGGTGCTACAGTATTCAGGGATGATTTTTATCTACATTTGAACCTAAACTAGCCTTTTGATAAAAAAAAATAGGATGAATTCCCTTGTGATCCCTATACCTGTGAACATTGTGGGGGCAGGATCCCTGTGAGACTCATCTCTGTTCAACATAGTGTTTTAAGTAGTTAGAACGCACGATAAATTTATTCAATTCTGGATAAACAAATGAATGCATGAAAAATTGTGCTCTTTGGCATCTACAAAACAAACATTTGATAAGGAATACAAGTATGTTACTTGCATAAGAAATCTGAAATAACTGATTTTTTGTTTCATTGTTCTGACAGAGAAAAAATTGATCTCTGGTCTCTTTTGTTTGTTTGTTTCAAATTGAAGAATAATATGAAGTCTGCAGACACTGGAGTGGTAAAGACGTTGGTAAATAGAATTTGAATAGGCTGAGGACTTCCTGATCTAATAGTCATGGTTTTGTTATAATAGATGCAATTGAAGGTCTCCACCTTAATGCGGTTTGATGAAGAACAATGAAAAGTAGGCACAAAAATTGCTCCGAAGGAGTCTGCCTCACACCTCTCCAGGGATAGGGCATTCTATTAAAAACTCCGTGAGCTTGCCCATCATTGCTGCTGTCACGACAGGTCACCTGTGGACATTCTGATGCACCTGACACGGGACCTCCAGCTGGCTGACTTTCCTGGGCACCTGCTGACTATCCGCATACACTTCTCTTTCAATTTTATTGCTCTTTTTTAGAAAGCAGCCCCTGAAAATAAGAGAGGCCCCACTTCAGACCTTGCTTCTCAATGGGAAAAGTTTGGAAGTGTTGGAGGGAATTTCTTATTTTCACAGTGATTGTTATTTAGGTCTACAGAGTAAGACATAGAGGCAGAGTGGGTGGAAGTGGGAAGCATTCCTGAACACACGGGACAGCCCTGCTCAATAAATAACTGGCCCCAAGTGTAGATAAAATTTCTGTGGTTGCCAGCCTCCAAGGTGGCCCTCGAAGCTTCTGACCTCAGTGCATTTACACACTTGAGTATTCCTGCCCACATATTGTACCAGGGTTTGTCTGTGTGATCAGGAGAATGTGGCGAAAGAGATGGTATGTTACTTCTGAGCTCGGCTTGTCTGCTCTCCCTCCCTCTCTCCTCCCTCTGTCTCTGTATCTCTCTGTCTCTCCCCCGTCCCTGTCTGTCTCTCCCCACCCTCTCTGTCTTTGTCTCTCTCTCTGTCTCCCCCCATTTCCCTAGGACTTGCCCTGGAGGAAGCCAGCTGCCCTTTCATAAGGATATTTGGCTATCTAAGGTCAGGTCCACAGTCAAGGAGCTAATGTCTCTAATTAGCAGCCAAAAAGGCAGAGAGGAACAGAGCCCTGACAGCAGCAGTGCGAGTAAGCTGAGAAGTGAGTTTGGACCCCAGGCTGGGCATTCGTGTGCTCTGAGTCCTGGCCCAGAGCTCTATGGCAGATCATGAACCAGAACCACCCAGCGAAACTGCTCCCAGATTCCTAATCCTCAGGTCCTCAAAACTATGTGAGATGAAGTTTTGTCAGGTTTTTTTAACCTCATAAATTTGGGAGCAATCTACTACACAATAGTAGGAAACCAATTTAAAGTCCCCATTGACAGAGTCTGGTGGCAAATATTTTATTGATTTATCCTAAAAAGTCTGATACATATGAGTAACTGGTCTATTTATATTCTTTACAAAACTTAGAATATTTCCTCCTGGAAAGTAAAATATCGATATTTAGAAAAATGCCAGTAGCTTTAGAGAATGCAGGTGCTTTTTAATTACGTGGATGAATTGTCTAGAGCTGACATTAGGACTTTTAAAGTACCTATCAGAATAGCATAGAAATGACACCACACAAGATAGTTTGCAGTCTATTTTTCTTAATAATGCTGTAATATTGGGACATAAAATTCTGTATTACATACTAAATTCTAAAATATTAAATTTCCTATCAGTTATTTGAAGGAAGTGTTGAATATTTTCAATATGTTTATTACTAATCTCCTCAAAGATCCAATTTAAAATTTTTCTCATTCTTGGGATAAATATCTATAGACTGAATTTTAAAACTAATTGAACTGGTGCTGGTACCAGGAAAGGTTAGAGTATGAAAACATTTCATTTCCTATAGAGGTAAAATCATTTCTTTTTTGTTAAATAAATGGTTTAAAATATCACTGTCTTAAAAATCTATTTTATTCATTTATTCTATTGAAATATTTCTGTATCATTTCACGTCCTGTTCGATATTGATAATCACATTGATTAGAATCAGAGTCATGGAGATGAAAGTGAAAATGTTGCTATATTCAGAACTGCAGTTTTAGAACTATAATATACAGGGAGACACAATAATAGAGGTCCCCACAGCGTGCTCTGTGACATGGGGACATGGAAACTTACATGGCTTGATTTGTAGATAAGGTTCAACTTTTCCTTTTCTCTGAAGACTGGACTTGTCCCTGGCTGCTCCTAGGGGATGATAAGAGATAAGAGATTTTGAGAATTAAAAGAAGGGAAAAGAGGCTGAGTGCGATGGCTCCTGGCTATAGCCCAGCACGTTGGGAGGAGGAGGCAAGAAGATTGCTTGGGGCTGGAATTCAAGACAAGGCTTAGCCACATAGACAACTGTCTCTATTAAAAAATAAATAAGGCTCGGCGCCTGTGGCTCAATCGGCTAAGGCGCCAGCCATGTACACCCAAGGTGGCGGGTTCGAATCCCCAGCCCGGCCGCCAAACAACAATGACGGCTGCAACCAAAAAATGGCCGGGCATTGTGGCGGGCGCCTGTGGTCCCAGCTACTTGGGAGGCTGAGGTAGGAGACTCGCTTGAGCCCAGGAGTTGGAGGTTGCTATGAGCTGTGATGCCATGGCACTCTACCCATGGGG
>CAUYQV010021471.1:0-11171 GCA_963574575.1 Galagoides demidoff
GAAAACAGCCGGGCACCTTGCAGGTTGTTTGGTCAAAGGCTGTTTTGGGTGGTTTTGTAATTTTACCCCACAGCGCCCTGGCCAGCCTGGTGGGGAAGGGGACCCCCCCCCCCCCCCCGCAGCAAAGGTGTAGTCAGGGAATAAGCCACGCAGCTCTCTCGAGGCAGACTATTCACAGCAAAGGCACGGTAGCACACAGGTCAGATGGCAGGAGTGTGCCAGGCAGATCTGAGAGCAAAGATCAAAGAAGCCAGGGATCTTGGAGAGGGAGAAGTAACAGATCAGGTTATAGAGGACCTTTAGGAGAGATGGCTAGCAGAGCCTGACGGTTTCCAAGATCACTCAGGTGGCCATGGGGAGAAATGACAACAGGTTTGTGCTCCAATGATCCAGCTGAGTGAAAATCAGTGATGCACGAAAGAGGAGAAGTTGCTAGAAGGACATGCTTGAGTAGGTGAGCACGCCTGGCTCTGGGAACTCAGAGAGAGTTTACAATGGACCAGGCAGAAAGGCAGAGAGTGTGGGCACAGTGGTGGGGAGGTGGGTGTAAGTCGTGGGAGCCTGTGGAGGTTTTTTTCTATTTCTCCTACGTTTCTTAAGAAGTATGTAGCAAAGAAATCAGCAGAGAGGAAGGGGGCAAGGAGTATTAGAAGTTAGAGGAGAGAAAAAGTATGAACTTGTTCTCTAAGAGAACAGGAGAGAGGGCAACATGGCTGGGAACGGCTGGCAGCGCTAAGGGGCCACTTACGGGCTCATGACCGTGAACTCAAACGAGGCCAGTCAGCATGCTAAGTTTTTCACCAGACAAATTCAACCATTCCAGTATAAGAAAAGACTTGGGTTTCACCAGGGTTGTGGTTGTGCTAAGCAAGAATAGCAAAGCAAGAAAAGGACAAGGGACTAAAAGGCTTCTTAGGTGAATAATTGCAACATACTAATCCACCAAAGAATCGAAGCCAGGAGAGGAAGGAGACCTCAAGTGAAAAGGTGGGGGAAGGACCCACAGAGGAGAACCTCATGGTTGAGAGGGTTATCAAAGTTAGGGAACTAGGCGGCGCCTGTAGCTCCATGGGTCAGGTGGCAGCCACATACACCATGGCTGGCAGGTTCATGCCCAGCCCCGGCCTGCTGAACAACAATGACAACTGCAGCAAAAAAAAAAATAGCTGAGTGTTGCAGCGGGTGCCGCTAGTCCCAGGTACTCAGGAGGCTGAGACAAGAGAGTCACTTAAGCCCAAGAGTTTGAGGTTTCTGTGAGCTGTGACACCACAGCACTCTACCCAGGGTGACAGCTTGAGATTCTGTCTCTAATAAAATTAGGGAACTAGAAGGAGTGAGCTGCTAAGAGAGGAAGTGAGGTTAAGAGTAGAATGTGCCAGATAAAGGTTGGGAAGACGTATCTAAAATCTTAGGATTGTATCTGGTGCAAAGCAAGGTTAATGGATACTGTTGAGATTCATAATATTTTATCTAAAGCACTGTAGACCAGGGATGTTTTAGAATCCAGAATTCTTCTGATTGTAGGTAGACAGGCTGCGTGGTGCATCCAGGCTGCATGGTGCTTTGACACCTCCACTGCGGTCTTGAGAAGTTTTCTACAATCAACACAGTGTGTCTTCAACAAAATCTATGACTGTTCATGTCAAGAGGGATACGTAGCCTCATGCAGGTCCAGGTTTTGCTGTTTAATAAGTTTTGGCGCTAAATTCAGAAAACGAACTACTTTGGTTCTTAAGATTTCAACTTTCAGAATAGCAGGTAAGAGCAGGTGAACTGGTGTGTTGGGTGAGCATTGTAAGCCTCTTGGGAGAAGTCACTTCATGAATCTAGAGACCTTTCAGTCTGGAAATTTTTGAGTCACTTTCCAGCCCAACATTTTATGAGTCCTTGATACCCTTTTGCTGGACTTTAAAAAATATCATTTTATTAATACATTTTCCATAAGACATTGGGATAGAGAGGCTGGGCCTAAATTTTATAAACTTGTTATATCTGCCCTCATGTGATGGGTCTCAGTCAAAAAGCACATGCACAGATCAATTTATTTAGCATTCCCAAGGGTAAAAAGACCTTTCCAGCCCCTTTAGCTATGATGTATTTTCTGTGCATGCCCAGATGTCCCCGCAAAAGCATCCCTAAAAAGGGTAATATCATGACACTTGTGCACACAGGGAGCACCACCAGCAGTCTCACCATGAAGCCCTACGTGCATTACTAAGACCCGTGTGCATTACTATGACCCAAGCGTTACTAAGAACCGCGCACGGTACTAACACCTGCGTGCAGTACTGTGACCCGCGAGTGGTACTAACACCTGCGTGCGGTACTGTGACCCGCAGGCGGTACTATGACCCGCGTGCGATACTAAGACCCACATGTGACCCACATGTACTACCACCACCCCTACCTTACTAAGACCTTCATGCAGTACTATGACCCGTGTGCAGTACTGTGACCCACGAGCAGTACTGTGACCTGCCTGTGGTACTATGACCCGCGAGTAGTACTGTGACCTGCTTGCGGTACTGTGACCCACATGAGGTACTAAGACCCACATATGACCCACGTGTACTACCACGACCCACCTACCTTACTAAGACCCTCGTGCAGTACTATGACTCACGTGTGGTACTATGACCTGTGTGCAGCACTGAGACCCACATATGACCTGCGTGTACTACCACGACCCACCTACCTTACTAAGACCCTCGTGCAGTACTATGACCCTTGTGCAGTACTGTGACCCATGAGTAGTACTGTGACCTGCTTGCAGTACTGTGACCCACGAGCAGTACTGTGACCCGCGAGTAGTACTGTGACCTGCTTGCAGTACTGTGACCCACGAGCAGTACTGTGACCTGCCTGTGGTACTATGACCCGCGAGTAGTACTGTGACCTGCTTGCGGTACTGTGACTCACATGAGGTACTAAGACCCACATATGACCCACGTGTACTACCACGACCCACCTACCTTAGTAAGACCTTCATGCAGTACTATGACCCGCTTGTGTACTGGGACCCGTGAGCAGTACCATGACCCACATGTGGTACTATGACCTGTGTGCAGCACTGAGACCCACATATGACCTGCGTGTACTACCACGACCCACCTACCTTACTAAGACCCTCATGCAGTACTAAGACCCACGAGCAGTACTTTGACCCACGTGCACTACGGTGACCCATGAGTTATTGTGACCCATGTGCATTACTAAGACCCGCGTATGACCCTTGCGTATTACTGTGACCCACGTGCGTTACTAAGACCCATGTGCATTACTAAGACCCTATCTCAAAATAATAATAATAATTATTATATATCATAGTTTTCACTAAATACATGTGAATAAGTGTGAGAAACTGACTTGCTTCTTGTTATCTTGTAAATTCCTTGTCAGGGGTTTTGGGGATGACAAACAACCACAGATCACGCACATAAAGGGCTGAGACAGGAACATCTTTGCTTCCTGATCGTTTAGTGTGCCCAAACTTTGTTTTATGTACAAAATTATTAAAATTATTATATAAAATTATTTCCAGACTATGTGTTTAAGGTGTATATGAAACAGAAATAAATATTCTATTTTGACTTGGGTCCCATCCCCAAGATACCTCATTATATATATGAAAATATTCCAGGGAAAAATCTAAACTCCAAAAATCTAAACTTATGGTCCCAAGCCTATACCAAAAGAAATTTTTATTATAAGATGCTATTTTGGGGGTGGGGCCTCCGGACCCCCAGGAGGGGATGCATTGGGTTTTCTTACCTGGATCCTACCTCACAGTGTTGTCATAGATGTTTGGTAATTATTTGTTATATTATTTATTGAATGCCTTGAAAATGGAATCTTTATCTTTTGTCTCTTCCTCTATTTTACATCGTTCCCTGGGTTAAACTGGTGAGTTCATAGAAGCACAGGACTTCAAACTCCGCTGTGTGTAGGAGTGCAGTCACTGGTAAGTGTGCAGCTGAGATCACTCTTTGGCTGAAGAATCCAGCCAAGATCCTCATCAGCTACGATAGTATTTATGTGAACAAGAGAGTGGTAGCATAATTGCTTTGCAGAGTATCCTAGGGCCTGGCTATCAAAGTCCTATCCGCAGGTGAGCAGCATCAGAATCACCTGGGAGCCTGTTTGAAATGTAGAATCTCATGTTCTACCCCAGACCACCTACATTTCAACAAAATCATTAGAAGGTTTGAAAGCACAGTAACATTTAAGACAGACTGTCTTAGAGAGCCACAGGGGGACTAGAACGTGTGCATACAGATTACCAGGGAGACAACTCAGAGAAGCACAGAAAGGGCAATCTGAAAGGGCAACTGGAACACTAGAGAAGGAGGTGAGAGGGTCAGCACAAGTTGATGCAGCAAAGTCAGAAGTGACATATTGGTGATACCAGGCCTGGAGCTAGAAGTGAGAGGAACCAAGCAGGGCCAAAATCAGTTAGGGAATGTAATTTAGGGTATGGTCAATCTTTGTTTGGGGCTCAAAACATGTTTAGAGTCAGATATTCTTGGAATTCAAATCTCGGCTCATTTATTATACTGTAACACAGCGGTTCTCAACCTGTGGGTTGTGACCCCTTTGGGGGCCGAACGACCCTTTCACAGGGGTCACCTAAATACGTTCTGCATATCAGATATTTACATAACAATTCATAAGGGTGGCAAAATTGCAGTGATGAAGTAGCAATGAAAATAATTTTATGGTTGGGTGTCACCACAATATGAAGGATTGTATTAAAGCAGGCATCCTCAAACTACAGCCTCTGGGCCACATGCAGCCCACCTAGGACATTTATCCTGCCTACTGGGTGTTTTTGACACTGCTGCTTGTCCTGCTTAGCAGCCAACTCATCTTGGGGCCTGCAGTCTAGCCCTCCAACAGTCTGAGGGACAGTAAACTGGCCCCCTGTTTTAAAAGTTTGAGGACCCTTGGTATTAAAGGGTTGTGGCTTAGGAAGGTTGAGAACCACTGCTGTAACAAACTGCCCCATAACTTAGTATCTCAAAACATCCCCTATTCTATGTGTAGGCAATTTGGACAGGGCTCAGCCAGGATGGTTAACTGGTGCTATTAACTGGGTTCATTCATATGTCCATCATCAGATGGCAAATAGGCCAAGGGATGATTGGTCCCATGTAGCCTCACTGGCCCAGATGTCTGGTTTGGCTGGAACAACTGGGATAACGGTGCCTCTCCCTTCATGAACTCACCTATTGGCAAGAAGGTGGGCCTAATTTTGTTCACAAGGTGGCAGTGATCAAAAGGCAAGAGCAGAAGCTGCAAGCCTTCCTGAGGGCAGAGGTTGGAAGTCATTTCGGCTACATTCAATCAGTTAGAGCTGGTCACAGGCCAGTCTGGTGAGATGAGTGTTACAGAAGTACAGACATCACCAAGTTACTTAACATCTGGAACCTCAGTTTCTTTTAAATATAAATAATGATACATTTTCCATAGGATTACATGAGATAAATGGCTCTTATGACTGGCATACAATCAACACACAATAAGTGTTAATTATTATTATTAATACAGAGGTGAAGTTTTTATTTACTGCCCTGGTGTCCTCACTCTAGAGCCTTTATTCTAAATCTGCAAAGAGTACTTTTCAAATGACAAAAGCATTATATTCTCACTGGCAGGTTTGATAGAATGAGCTGACGACCAATAATTGATAAAGGAAGACTAGATGTTTGCTGGGGATAATTTATAGAACTGGGTGCCAGATTGACCTGACAGCTCATACAAGTTATGACAATTAAGTTTGAGAACTTGCCACTGACATTGGCAGCACTGTACAAACAGTTCGTAAGGTTTCGTAACCTTGGTATATCAGTGTCTCACAGCTGTGCTCCTATCTATGTGTGGCAGTGTCTTGCTGAGTGGGGTTTGTTATTACTGTTGCATGTTCTGTGTGCCAGCATGAGAATGTCAGAGCTTGAATTAGTGCAATAAACTAACATTAAATTTCTTGTCAAACATGGCAAGAATGAATGTGAAATCTGAGACATGCTAGTCCAAGTTTATGGGGATAATGCTATGAAGAAAATGGCAGTGTACAAATGCATTAAATATTTTTCTGAAGAGAGAGGAGGCATCACTGATGCAGAGAGGTCAGGGTGGTAGAACTGATGAAAATATTGCAAAAATTCATCAGATTGTGCATTGAAATCATCAGCTAAGGCTGGGCATGGTGGTTCCATGAGCTCAGGATCATCCTGAGCAAGAGCAAGACCCCTTCTCTTCTGAAAAATAGAAAAATTAGCCAGGTGCTGTGGCAGGCGTCCAGGAGGCCCAGCTACTTAGGAAGCTAAGGCAGGAAGATCACCTGAATCCAGTAGTTGGGGGTTGCTGTGAGCTAGGGTGACACCATGGCACTTTAGCCCAGGCAACAGAGTAAGATGCTGTCTCCAAAAAGAAAAATAAATCATCAGCTGACTATGAGGAGCATAGCAGACCAAGTAAACATCAATAGGGAAATGGGAAAGATCGTCACTGAAAATCTTGGCTTGAGAAAGGTGTGTGCAAAAATGGTCCTGAAGGAGCTCACCAATGAACAAAAGCAAAGGAACGTTGAAGTTTTCCAAGACCTTTTGGAGAGGCAAGGTGATGTTCTGGGCTGTGTTATCCTGGTGATGAAACCTGGTTGCATCAATATGACCCTGAAGCAAAGTGTCAAAGTACACAATGAAGTCAGCCAATTATCCATGACCAAAAAATTCTGCCAATCCAAATCAAGAGTCAAAATGACATTGGTAACATTTCTTTGATTTGTCCACTATGAATTTGTATCAACTGGACAAATAGTTAGCCAAGTTTATTATTTAGAAGTGCTGAAAAGGCTGTGGGAAAAAGACATAAGTGGCCTTTTTCCAACAACTTTTTTCCAACAACTCCTGTCTCTTGAATCACAGCAATGCACCAGCTTGTACGACATGGTAATTGAGGGAGTTGTAGACAATAATTGAACAGCTGTATTGGAACACCCTTTCTACTCACCTGATCTGGCCACCAGTGACTTTTTTCTTTCCCCAAAGGTAAAATATTGAAAGGAACACATTTTGATGACATTCGGGACATCAAGGGTAATACAATGACAGCTCTGGTGGTCATTCCAGAAAGAGTTCCAAATTGCTCTGACAACTGGACTAGGCACTGGCATTGGTGTTTGGCTTCCTAAAGAGAGTACCTTGAAGGTGACCATGGTAATACTTCTCACTGAGCTTGTAGCACTTTTTCTAGGACGAGTTTGCAAACTTAATTGTCAGACCTGGTATACCATCAACTATGCAGTCTAACTACACAAAGTGTAGTCTGAGGACAAACAGATCAGTGTGAAGAAATTATTAGAGACAGAGCCTTGGGCCCCAGCCCAGACCTATTGGCTTTAGCATCTACCCTGAGCAGAGTTGCGGCTGACACACACACACACACAGATGCGTTGCAGTTTGAGAGGCAGTATTATTAAGAGAGCCCCTTCACACCTCCCTTGATCTGCTGTGCTGAACTTGCATGGAACCTCTTTAGACAAACAAAACCACTTATATGTGTGTTGGGGCTAATGTAAAGAGAGCATGTGATAACTCCCCCCCCCCTTGTCCTACAAGTTAATCTGACAAGGACCCACTTGTTCCCGGGCTGTCACTTTGATCAAGTGACAGGCAGAGACACAGGAAAGGGAGACCTGCAGGATTTTTTAGGATGTCATTTAGATGTGTCTAAGAGTTGGTCTGGAAGAATAAGAAAAACATGCAGAATAGAATCAAGCATATGTATTCTTTATTCTAGCAAAGAAAGGTGTAAACAAACTGGGGCAGGGACAGGTGGTAGATTCCCCAGTTAAGGGTGTATCTCAAAACTGGGAGACTCTAATGCCATCAGGAGAGAATGGACTTCCAGTCACGTTTGCTGGGCTCACTACATGAAGAGTTCACTATGTTGCAGGCCGTTATCCTGCATCAAATTTCAGGCTTCAGACAGAAACCAATACGAATGCTAGTTACACCTGGGTATCGAGGGACCGCCTTTGTTTGGGATGGTGTAACTGTTTTCTTAATGGGTTTTTAATCCTGTTAAGGTTTAGGGTCAAGGACAGATGTAGTGAAATAAATCAAATCCATAATGTTAGCCTCTTGTGTAAACTCAGGGAAAGCTTTTTATAATCTTGAGGACAATATGTGTTTGGTATTTCAAATATTCATAAGGAAGGATTTGACCTGTTAGACAATTCTGATCCTAATTTAAAGAATATAATGTGTAATTTTTGATTGAAAGTTATAAAAAGATCTTACAAAACCTTTTGATTAAGGTTCAAAACAATTATTATAATTCTATTCTGCTAGAGGCATGTATTTGAGACATTTTGCTCATTAAAAGTATTTGAAGTGCTAAGAAAAGATCCAATATATTAAAAATATAGTAATGTAGTTTAAAATTTGCCATAGAATTCAATTAATTTTTGTAAATGAAATTGTTTGGGGAAGTTAGTTCCTGCAGTTTTAATTGACAGAAAACTTTAATTCCCTTGACAGTTGCACTTCACTCAGTTTACAAATAGAACAATAAGGCTCTCATGTTGAACTTCAAGGTTTAAGGAAACTACGTTTTAGAATTAGTTAAAATATGTTCCTTTAATAAATTTTATGTTATTTAAGAAGCCCAAAGTATCTGCAAATAGTCTTCATCATGCTCTAAAATTCCCATTAAGGACACCAAAAACTCCTGTTGACAGAAATTATTCAAATTGTTACCAGTATCTTGTAAGTTTAGAGACATTTTGTTTGTTTATTTATTTAAAGACAGTCCCACTCCTTGACCTGGTAGAGTCATCACAGCTCACAGCAACCTCAAAATCATGAGCTCAAGCGATCTCTTGCCTCAGTCTCCCAACAAGCTGGGTCTACAGGTGTCTGCCAGGATGCCCACCTAGTATTTTCTATTTTTAGTAGAGACATAGAGATGGAGTCTTGCTCTGGCTCTTTAGAAAATGCTGGTCTTAAATGCCTGAGCTTAAGCAATCCACCCACCTCGGCCTCTCAGAGTGCTAGGATCATAGGCGTGAGCCACTGTGTCCAGCTGTCCTTCTTGAATTTAAATGTGTTTTTCTGCCGTGTGGGCCTGTAGTTGATCATCTACTGGTTCCATATTAGTATTGTGTACATTGAATACTTGCTTTTCCATTCTTGTGATGCTTTACTAAGGAGGATGTTCTCCAAATCCTTCCAGGTAAATACAAAAGATGTGAAGTCTCCAACTTTCTTTAGAGCACTGAGGCTTTCAAAGGCATAGCCCTCAGGTTATTCATGAAATACTCCTGTAGATGATCTGTAGATAACTAGCCAACACCCTGACCACACAGGTGGCCTCTGGGGTGGTTCCCGAGCAGTCCCTGCCACCACCAGCTCCACACTCAGAAGCCCATCACAGGCAGCGGAGGCAAGCCGCCTGAGGGGCCAGCAGGCGCACTTCTTCCCTGACGTCTGCTGCCCACTTTCCCCTCTCCAGAAGCCCAGAGCTCAAGTCTGTATTACAAAATGCAAATGGTTTGGAAAAATTCTCTTTTGAAAATGATGCTTAGCATTCTGCATAATTTCTTTGCAGCAGGAGGCTGCCCTCCTGGTGGTGGGATGTCAGGGTGCTTAGCCAGACAGCTGAATTGGGGGAGGAATTGGGCTTCTGCAGACTGCCAAAAAATACCTGTGCTTCAGACTGAGGGCTTTAATTCCACTGGCTCTTCGGGGGACTTAAAATAAGAAAAAAAAAAAAAAAAAGATGCGCCACCCACCCTTCCAATAGGAATTGCTTTGCCCAAGAGTGAGATGATGCAGGTGGTTTAATAATGGGACTGGCCTGCTGAAGCCCCTCCGGTGTTCAGTGTTGACAAGTCACCCCCTTACCCTCCTTTGTGGCACATTTGAGCTACAGAGAGGAGGGCCAGATGAACGGCTTGGCTCCTCTTAACCCAGTTCCAAAACGGCAAACTCCTAAAGCCTTGGCTCGTGCCCTGATGTGCCGGGGGCAGGCTTTGTTTTTCTGTTATTGTTCTTCCCCTTCCTTCCGGAAGCCTTTCCTTCCTGAAGCTTTTCTTCAGTTCTTTATTAGAACACAGAACACTCTAATTTGCACATACTTGTTGTACTCCCACCTGGGAATACCTCAGAGAAAAGCTCGTTTGTTTGTCCGTCTTATACATCCCTGTGCCTCCCTCCACAAGAACTTGCACTTGCTAAATGCTCAAAAAATATCTGTGGAGTGAACAAATGAATCATCCATAGCAGCCCCCATCACGTTAGGGACGTAAAGTGTTATTTTCTCATTTTGCTTCAAGCTCTCACTTTTTTACCCCTGCTTTAAATTTTAAATGTAGGATTAACCTTAACTTCATGGCTATGGTGTATTATTAAATATGTGCATATTTTATGTATATAGTCTATTCTTAATTGTCTGCATTAATGGAGAAAGAATTATTGGACTTCATTGGAATAGGTCCCAGAGATGTCCTTGCTGCCTAATAATAACTATTAGGTTGGAACAGGTGCGGCGGCTCATACCTATAATCCCAGCACTTTGGGAGGCCGAGGTGGGAGGATTGCTTGAGGCTAGGAGTTTGAGAACAGCTCGAGTAACACAGTAAAATCCCTGTCTCTACAAAAAATTTAAAAATTAATTAGGTGTGCTGGCATGCTCCTGCAGTCCCTGCTACTCGGGAGGCTGAGGCAGGAGAATCACTTGAGGACAGTAGTTCGCGGCTACAGTGAGTTATGACTGAGCAACTGCACTCCAGCCTGAATGACAGAATGAGAAATTGTTTCTAAAAAACCCAAACTAAAACCCCATTATTATTATTAATTTGTAGTATTTATTCAGTATTTACTATACATTAGGGCTTGTCCTAAACACTGTATATACATTATCTCATTTAATGATTAAAAGAGCCTTATAAAGTAGATATTATTATTTCCACTCTAATAATCAAGAAAATATAATCCAAAGTTTACATAACTTTGTATTTACCCCAACTTTTTTTTTTTTTTTTTGAGACGGAGCCTCAAGCTATCCCCCTGGGTAGAGTGCCATGGCATCACAGCTCATAGCAACCTCCAACTTCTGGGCTCAAGCGAGTCTCCCCACTCCACCTCCCAAGTAGCTGGGACCACAGG
>CAUYQV010021476.1:0-22916 GCA_963574575.1 Galagoides demidoff
GGCGGGCGCCTGTGGTCCCAGCTACTTGGGAGGCTGAGGCAGGAGACTCACTGAGTCCAAGAGTTGGAGGTTGCTATGAGCTGTGATGCCATGGCACTCTACCCAGGGGGATAGCTTGAGGCTCTGTCTCAAAAAAAAAAAAAATTTATATATATATATAAAATCTAAAAAGCTATAGAAAAGTCTTCCTTCCCAATCCCATCTGGAAGCCTGCTATTAATGCCTTATCTAGCATTCCAGAGATATATTTCAGTGTTTTATATAATGGCAGCATTTTATACACATTGTTCTATACCCTGCTTTTCTTCCCTATAAAGATCTTTCTATATTAATACATGAATTTCAATTGTTAAGGCTTTATAATGTTTTAATATCTATGGACTTTCAGTGTGTAGGGTGCCAGCCACATTTACCAAGGCTGGTGGGTTCGAGCTGGGCCCAGGCCAGCTAAAACAACAATGACAACTGCAACCAAAAAGAATAGCCAGGCATTGTGGTGGGTGGCTGTCGTCCCAGCTACTTGGGAGGCTGAGGCAAGAGAATTGTGTAAGCCCAAGCGTTTGAGGTTGCTGTGAGCTGTGACTCATGGCACTCTACCTAGGGTGACAGCTTGAGACTCTGTCTCAAAAAAAAAAAAAAAATCTATGCCCTTTCCTAATTCTACCTCTACGTCCTCAGGGTGTAGAAAAATGTGTAAAAGAAACTGCAACTCAGAGGGGAAAACAAGCGAATCTTAAATTTCATGGAAATGCAGGCAGGAGGATTTGGTAATACCTATATCAGAGTAAATAAAACTGCTGGACAGGGCTGCTAACACCTTAGCAAGATGCAAAGGCATGATAACAATACACACATAATACAAGGACAAAAAATAAAAGTAAAGTATGCATTGCATCTAGGGGGAAAAGATTAAAGCAACTGGGAAGTGGCTCAGTGCCTATGGCTCAGGCAGCTAAGGCACCAGCCACATACACCTGAGCTGGCAGGTTCAAATCCAGCCCGGGCCCACCAAATAATGATGACAGCTGCCACCAAAAAACAGCCAGGCATTGTGGTAGGTGCCTGTAGTCCCAGTTACTTGGGAGGTGGAGGCAAGAGAATCACTTGAGCAGAGGAGTTGGAGGTTGCAGTGAGCTGTGATGCCATGACACTCTACCCAGGGTGACAGCTTGAGGTTCTGTCTAAAAAAAAAAAAAAAAGCAACTGGGAAGAAAATAAGAATTATGGAAGACAAAGACAACCCAGTAAGAAAAACTATTATTCCCCAAGTAAAGAACTCAATATATGGAACAAGAAAAGTCTTCAAGGGTATAGTCCAAGAAATTTCCCTTAAAAGAACTAAACCTGCACTGAAAGAATACACTGTGTTCCAAATGATGATGACAACTGATGTGGTAAATGACTAAAACAGATAAGTTTCTTGGTACAATATAGTACTTCTGAGATCTAGAGAAAAAGTTACCTAGAATTCAGTAAGATCAGCCTGGCTTCAGACCTCTCCACAGCAACATCCAATGTCAGAAGACAATGAAGCAACACCACAAAGATCCAAGGGAAAGAAAGTATGTTCAAGAACATTATACTCGCCCAAGATGCCATTCCAGTGTAACAAGGCAAACGGTAGACATCACTAAATGTGAAAGAACTTGGCACATGATGCCTGCACGACCTGCCTGAGCAGCACATGCTGTCAGAAATTCACCCAAATAAGACAGAAATCAAGATAAACAACTCTGGAATGGAGAAGCCAGGGTAAAAGGGCCCAGAGTAGGCACTGAATCCATTCAAATGTTACTTTAAGACTAAATTATGGAAGTTAGGTCCAAAATTTTACACTTGATCTTGGCTAAAAGGCTGAGAAACGATATGTCCAAAATTTTAATGTAAATGCTACGGACAACAATAAATTAATAACATAACTGAAAAATGGAAGTCAGGGAAGAAGAGCTAGAAGAAAGTATTCTAATTTCCTTAACGGAATGAAGAAGTATTGCCTAAATATCCTTAATAGAATTAAGAAATATTGTATAAAACTGAAATATAGATTCAACCCTACAGAAAAAGGTAAAAGCAGAAAAAAAACCAAAAAAACGCTGAAACACATAGCTCAACATGACTCTAATCTAAAATTTTCTTATTTTTAGATTAGATGTGTTTTAGTAAATAACACATCTCTCATGGTGAAAAAATTTCATAATTTCTTTATTTTTGATAAACAATGTTTTAAATTAAAAAGCACATATTTTCCATAACAGTATAAACTATCTATCTTAATTCCTCTAGTCACCTACTTTTCCTTCCTCATTTTAAGACACATGTGAAGAGAATGCTTTTTGGAACAAAGTTTATGTAATATTAATGAACATGAGTTCTACTGATAGAATTTAGAATAATTTTAAACTTTACTCTTTGAACTTTTCCTCATTGTTTGGACTCCTTTTAAAGAATATGAATTAAAATTTTAAAGTTAAAAAATCATTATTCTTAACATGAAACTAAACATTTAGCCCTAGCAAAAAGATATTTCTGAAATTGAACCAATTCCAATCTTTTTTTTGAGACAGAGCCTCAAGCTATCACCCTGGGTAGAATGCTGTGGCATCACAGCTCACAGCAACCTCCAACTCCTGGGCTTCAATGATTCTCTTGCCTTAGCCTCTCGAGTAGCTGAGACTATAGGCACCTGCCATAACACCTGGCTATTTTTTGGTTGTAGTTATCATATTTGGCAGGCCCGGGCTGGATTCGAACCTGCCAACTCTGGTGTATGCGGCTGGCACCTTAGCCACTTAAACTACAGGCGCCACTGAACCAATTCCAATCTTAAACAGGAATTTTCTTAAATACTTTCTCTTAAAACAGAAGCTAATCTTAGGGAAACAGGAAATATTTCTGGCCAAAACAAAGAGAAGGATGAGAGTGCTTGAGGGGCCAGAGCAGATTCTAACACTGTAGGACTGGAGGGGGAAGATGGCTAGCTTTTTCAAAAGGATCTACAGAAGGGCAATTTTCTTTTATTTTTTCCCAGAACATAGAAAATTGGCTCTCTCTTGAGGCTGCAGCACCTGACCATCCCCAGAAAACCATTTTTTGTAAATCTCACATAACCACACTTACATTATTGAGCTTAGACAAAAGACACTTCTCTTAGATTATCAATAGCAAAATTATGGATTTATATGATAAGCTTTGTTGATTTACTTAAGATTGGGATTTCTAAAATAGGTACTAAACTGCAAAAGGGCATTAAAATTTCTTTGTGATAAAAGAGGAGCGTTACTAAGTACCTTTATGATTGTTATGAAAGCGAAATGAATATAAAAGGAGAAACACAAGAAATCAAGTGCGATGATACTTCATGTGTCATCACTGGTAAGAAATATGCAGTTAAAATTAAATCTGTTCCCTTTGAAGTGACAAAATTTTAAACACAGAGGTGCTTCTCAAACTGGGGGAGGTATACCTTAAAGACGCATAGTGGCATCCAGTCAGTGACATCCTACAGGCAGTCAAGTCAGTCAAACTCAACTGTATAAACTCAACAGAAAGAAAAATAACCCACAAGTAGGAAACTCCAATGTGAACGTATGCACAGAGTGAGTGGTGGTCTTAGGTCCCCTGGCCTTTCACCAAGATGACTGTTGAGAGAGAAAATAATTTTCATACAACATAGCCCCTAAATGTGAGCCAACCAATTTACATGGCATTCCAATGAAGGAAGAATGAACACTTCCAAAACTGTAGGAAACCGTAGCTGTGTTGACTTAATGGGAGTTGAAACTTAGTTGCATTGTGATGTCTGAGCAATTTAAAGTATTTTTCATGGGAATTTTACACTCAAGTAACCAATTCTACTTTAGGAGATACAGTCACACAAT
Source organism: Galagoides demidoff (assembly GCA_963574575.1). NCBI lineage: Eukaryota > Metazoa > Chordata > Mammalia > Primates > Galagidae > Galagoides > Galagoides demidoff. The sequence goes on from CAUYQV010021476.1 coordinate 3,879, forward strand.
ATATACAATGTATCTTCATGGAATATTGATTTTCCTGGAAATTTGGCGGAATCCATTTTTACATTACATTATAAGAAAGGGGACTTCACAGTTGTTTCACGTATATGGCAGCAATATTGCCTTTACTCTCAACCCTTCTGGGGTGAAACCATATTTCCCACTGCTATGAGGGAAACTGAGAAAGAAAACCTGGAAAAACACTGTAATACATGATAAGAATATAATGTAAGAAATGAGGCTTAGGAAAAATGAGGGTAGAAAAAATGTCTTAAAAGTGTAAGAGAATTAATACCTAAATGAATGCAGAGAAAGCCTGTGCACTTGTTTGGGATGGACCACAAACGTGGCTCTGAGCCCCTTCACAGACAAAACTATGAGAGAAAAGAATCCAGTTGTATAACTCATGGTGTCTATGAAAGAAATCAAACCAGATGCTACTTGGTTTCTTGAGCCAAGTCCTCATATATTAAATTTCTCTGACTACTGTTCTAATTTCTAGTTTACTTGATTCTCTCTCTCTCTCTCTCTGCATATATATATATAATTTTTTTTTTTTCAGTTTTTGGCTGGGGCTGGGTTTGAACCCACCACCTCCGGCATATGGGCCAGTGCCCTACTCCTTTGAGTCACAGGCACTGCCCTATATGTATTTTTTTTTTCTTCTATTTCCTCCATTTGAGATGGCCAGCTGTCAAAGTATCTGCCACTGGCAGCTTACTCTTCCACTTAATTGAGGTTCTCATGTGTAAAAAACAACAATAAGATGCTGTCAATAGATAGCCCAGAGGCCTCTGAAGGGTATGAGTTTTTTGAGGGCTTTATCAAATATTCAGAAGCTTTTTTGTTTGCTTGTTTACTTCTGGGGTCTCCACTCTGAAAGTCTAACCTGTGAATGACAGCAAAATATAGATAGGAAATAAATGACATATATTTCCAACTTTCTGAAGATAACAAAAAGGACTATCACATTTTGAAAAAGATAAAACATAAAAATAGTAGATGCCATTCTCAAGAGGACCCCGTGAGTCAATTACAAGTCATGGAAACTTACTCAAATCTCTGTGTTATAGTTAGCATTCCAATAGCAAATTCCTATCCTATTACAGTAGAATCTCTATAAGTTGACCACCCAAGGGACAAGGGACTATAAGAAACAACTGAATATACAGAGGTGGTCAACTAAGGAACTAGGCTTATTGCGCTGATAACATACATGTGGTATATGTCTGGTCTATGAAAATTAGTGCAATTTAAGAAGGTGGTCAATATAGGGAGGAGGTCAACTATGGAGGTTCTACTATATTTTTACTGTTTATATGACAACAGGTGTTTTAGATTAGACTGTTAATTATAGCCTGAAATATGGGAAGTTCACACATACTTCACCAGCTAAAGGTCATACACCATAAGCATTTCTTTAAAAAAGAAAATGAGTAACTGTCAGGGACAAACAAAATTGACAGCTGAACTATTTCATTTACATATGTGTGTGTGTGTATATATAGACATATACAGAGAGTTATTTTTTATTAAGCTATGCTAACAATCTGTAAGTATCCTGAATACTGGATAAAATTTAAAAACTTATTAGTATCTGTTTTAAAAACTTATTAAGTTCTATTTCAATTTTTTTTCTGAAAACTTATGTGGAGCTTTTATAAAAGGCTGAATCAAATCCAATGGTCACCTACTTGGAATAACACAAGATCTAATGAATGACAAGGTTGAGAGATTAGAATCATTCCATTTTGGCTTGAAAAAGTCCACAATCCCAGGATTTCACTTAAGCAAACCAAGAAATACACTTTATTGGTGATGTTCTTTGCTCAGAGTTCTACCAAACCATTTGGGCAGGTAGGGCAGACTGAAGAGGATGTGTAACTTTACTAGAAGGTTGTGAAACAAGGCATCTGGAGGAAAGATCCTCTAAGAAAGCAAAGAACTCTAAGGGTTATTTAAGTATAGCACTTTTTAAATAAGAAAATTTTGGCTGTCAGAGTTAGAAAGTATCTAACAGATCAATTTAACACTTGACAGATAGGAGGTCAGGAGAAGGTAAAGTTACTTGTCAAACTTACACAGAGAGTTGAATATAAAATTTGATATTTATGTTTAAAATTTGGTGGTCACTCTCTAAAAAGGTTAATGATCTTTATATTACAGAACAGATCTTTATATAGAACAGAACTAAATATTTGCAGCCAATGTTTGAAATCTTTCAATATAAAATGTCTGCAACCAACATGACAATAAATTAACATTTAAAGTATATAAAAAATACACATCATGCTATCTTTTAATAAATCGAGAATCTGGCTTGGTGCCCATAGCACAGTGAGTAGGGCGCTGGCCACATACATTGAGGCTGGTGGGTTCGAGCCTGGCCCAAGATAGCTAAACAACAAGTAACTGCAACAAAAAAATAGCTAGGTATTGTGGCAGGTACCTTTAGTCCCAGCTACCTAAGAGGCTAAAGCAAGCAAATCATTTAAGCCCAAGAGTTTGAGATTGCTGTGAGCTGTGACGCCACAGCACTCTACCAACGGTGACATAGAGGGACTCTGTCTTAAAAAAAGAAAAGAAAAATCAAGAACCAAATAGGCAAACAAGTGAATGGCATAGACATTTAAAATTAAATTACATTAAAATTAAAATTACATTACATTAATCACATTAAAAATGAATGCAATAAACAAATAGAATTATTATTATTATTATTATTTTTTGAGACAGAGTCTCAAGCTGTCCCCCTGGGCAGAGTACAGTGGCATCACAGCTCACAACAACCTCCAACTCCTAGGCTTAAGCAAGTCTCCTACCTCAGCCTCCCTAGTAGCTGGGAGTACAGGTGCCCGCCACAATGCCCGGCTATTTTTTGGTTGCAGCCGTCAGTGTTATTTAGCGGGCCTGGGCTGGATTCGAACCCACCATCTTAGATGTATGCGGCTGGCACCTTAGCCACTTGAGCCAGAGGCACCGAGCCTGCAGCCATAATTGTTGTTTGGCAGGCCCGGGGTGGATTCGAACCCGCCAGCTCAGGTGTATGTGGCTGGCGCTTAGCCGCTTGAGCCACGGGCGCCAAACCAACAAATAGAATTATATTCAATTTCATAATTAGCAAAAAGGTAAATAGCAATAGTACCTATGATTTTATATGATTAAATTAGTGGATATTTAAAAAAGATTCATAATACTCAAATGTTGGTATTATGTTGAAACTATCACACTCACTTTACACAATCTGGCAATATTTTTAAGAGTCAAAAGAATATTTATATGCTTTGAATTAGTAATTATACATGAACACATATGCTAAAGACATAAACCAAAGACCAAAAAAGTTTACCTACCAACAAGGATGCTAAGGGCATAAAACAAAGACTAAAAAGTACATATTTGTCAATAGAAATACTGATGGAAAATTTACAATATTTAAACAATGAGAACCTAAACATTCTCTACTAGGAGAAACATGATAATACATCTAATATGAGATATTTTGAGAATATTTTGTAGTACTTTAGAAGTATCAGTGAATACCAGATGAGCCAGAAACATTTTGTTATACTAGTTAGTAGAAAATTATTAAAGATGACTGGGGTCCTTTCAAAAAGACTCAGAAGATGGCCAGGTGCGGGGGCTCATGCCTATAATCCGCACTCTGAGAGGCTGATACAGGTGAATTGTCTGAGCTCACAAGTTTGAGACCAGCCTGAGACCAGAGTGAGATCTCGTCTCTAAAATAGCCCAGGCACTATGGCAGACACTTATAGTCCCAGCTACTCGGGAGGCTGAGGCAAGAGAATCACCTGACCCCAAGAGTCTGGGGTTGCCGTGATCTGTAATGTCACAGCAGTCGCCTGAGGGTGACAAAGTGAGACTCTGTCTCAAAAAAAAAAAAAGAAGGCTCAGAAGAGGAGCTAGCCAAAGATGGGCTAATCTGAGCATCCAGAAGAACAGTTTCAATGAACTGAATCACACCAGGTATGTTAAAATCCATGAGTTCATGAAGATAAAATAAAAAACAAAAGCCTTCTTTGTCCCTTTGACATGCTCTGATTTTTGCTGTTGGGGGGCAGGGGTGTGTATGGTGTCCGTCAGTATCAGTGCCTGCCTAGGTCAGGAATATTACACTCCTGGCTCTACATGAGGAGAGGGGTGTATAAAGCAACATGAAATTCCCTCATTTTATTTTCAATTACAGACTAATACTGTATTAATTGTTCTCAGAACCGCCATTTTTTCCCTTCGAAATTGAAACCATTTTCTTCTTTTGGATTTAACATGAAGTATTGCTAGCTGAAGCCACTCTGACATGACAGAAATGTCAGATAGATGAGAGGGGCTGCTGCCTGAATTACCATTAAACCTTAGAACCTTTTTAAAGAACATTAAAACATATTTTACGTGGAAAAAGAAACCCCAAAAACTTTCACTGGTCTTTTTTAGAAGACTTTGGAAAACCAACACATTTCTCCAAAAACTAGCAAATCAAAAGAAATAACTAAAGTTCAAAAAAAAAAAAAAAGGAATATTGTTATGTCACAACTCTGGGGAAAAGGTAAGGGAGCTGAACAGCTGGGGGACTGGGGTGGGAAAGGGAGTCATTTTCTACTGTATATCTGCTTATATTTTTGGAATTTTGTAACACATGAATAAATTACCTACTGAAAAAACAAACTCATTTAAATATCCCTATTAAGATTGCATTAAAAAATGGAAAAATGTAGCCAGGTTTTGTGGAGGGTGCCTGTTGTCCCAGCTACTTGGGAGGCTGAGGCAAGAGAATCAATGCCACAGCACTCTACCAAGGGTGACATAATAACATAATGAGACTCTGTCACCAAAAAAAAAAAAAAAAATCTTAAGGTCTCACTCTGTTGTCCAGGGTGGAGCATGGTGGTCTCATCAGAGTTCACTGAAACCTGCTTCAGCCTCCCAAAGCACTGGGATTACAGATGTGAACCACCATGGCCCGCATCCAAAATGATTACTATTAAAGAGAAAACCCTTAGAATTCAAAGATTCAAAGATAGCCACTCTAACTGTAACAATGCAGACACTGCCTATGCACAAAGACCAGGTCTGGAAGGAAATAGAAAAAGAAAACTGTCGACTAGAATTGCAGAATTTGGGGACATTTTTCTCATTTTTTCTAAAATGAATTCCATTGTTTTATTTACAATGTTATTTGTCCAATAAAGAATGTCAAAGTGGCGCGTAAGTGAGAAACGTAGTATTTTCACTCACTCTGTCATCCATGCTTGAAGGAAGGCTGAGCTTTTTGAACCCTGAGCCCCTAGCAAGGCACCAGGAACCCTTTGCAGGGTTCCTGCACAGGCAAAAGATCCACAAAGGATAAAAGAAAGGGCCTGCCTGTGGAGGGCTGTTCACACAGTAGATATTAAAAGTACAAATGACTTTGCCCGGCTCTGCCTCCCGCCCCAGGACTAATACGGGGTGGTGGCGGCGGTGGCGTTCACTGAGTAGGAGGCCAGCAGAACATGGAAAGAGCCTGTCGACGGCACATAAAAGACACACACTGAAAACACTGCCTGCGGGAGGAGTGAAGCTTGTCAAAGTACTGCAGAGGCTGGGAGAGTGAAGAGAAGAGAAAGAGCAATTAGAACCTGAACCGAACAATTCCTCAGCTAAATTTAACTAGAGAGGTGGAATATATCTGTAGCTTGAAAATGATAAGCAAATGAAGGTTCAGGTACAAAAGGACTCAACCCACACAGAACTTTAAACAGTCACTGTAAAAAACCGACGCATTTCCATATCAATCATCTGCTATTATTCTGATAATATTTCAATTGTGTTCTCCAAATAAATAAATGGCCTCAGGGAGGAATAGAAATCCTAAACTCAGACCAAAAGCTTCTGTGTTAAAAGATAAATCAGAACCAATAAGGATTTATAAATGTCAAATGTTTTCAGAAATGCCACTTTAAAAATTTTCAGCTGTGAATAATGAAAACCCAATACTAACTTCTATTTACTATTTAATAGGTGAAATGGAATTATTTATCCAGTCTTCCAAATTTTATGTAAAGAAGTCCCTCAGCTACTATATACTTGTTCACACTGAACTATCTTCAGAAATAATTCCAAAGTATGTTTCCTAAAATTCAACATTCTAAAATACACCTATTTTATACACATAGAAATATAGCTTGATATGGTAACAGTAATTATTTCTGGGTAACAGGACCAATGGCAATTTTTACCTTTTTTTTATATTTCAGTATTACGTGGTGTTTTTTATTTTCTTAACAATGTGTTATATTAGAACTGAAGTCTTTTGCTAGTAATAATAACAAAAAAATTACTGCAATTTGATAGCCACTACACTGCAAATTCTGCTAAAAATCAAAAAGGGCAAAATTTCTACTGAAACAATGTACAATCATTTTCTTTTCTCGAGACAGAGTCTTACTATGATGCCCTCAGTAAAATGCCATGGTGTCTCAGCTCACAGCAATCTCAAACTCTTGGGCTTAAGTGATTCTCTTGCCTCAGCCTCCCAAGTAGCTGGGACTATAGGTGCCTGCCACAATGCCCAGCTATTTTTTTGTTGTAGTTGTCATTGTTGTCTTTAGCAGGCCGAGGCTGGGTTTGAACCCACCAGCCCTGGTGTATATGGCTAACACTCTAGCCACTGAACTGTGGGTGCCAAGCCTGTATAATCATTTTCATACACAACTGATTTATAATCATTTTAGTGTAAAAAAAAAGCCACACAAAATAAAAAATCTAAATTGAAAACAGCTTTTGGAAGAATTTATTCAAGTACCCCTTATTCTAATGAGGACTTAGCTGTGGGAAAAACATGATTGTGTACAAGGTCAAAACTGAGATGGATGATCACATATACTAAGGGTAAATCAGCCTATGTTTTTGCTTGTCAAGTCCAACATTAAACACATGAAGTAGGCTAATTATTAATATCACTCTATTTTATCACCAAGTGGATGGACTGCCGGATTGCTCTGCTGGCTCAGGACTTCAGCAGCCACCCAAACCCTTGGAGGCAGACACTGCTGGTTGCATATCTATTGTGCAACCTCCCTCGCTTCCTCACTAACAGAACACCAGTCTCACTTGGGATGGCAATGCACCCTGCTAAATAGCAGCTACCTTGGAACGCTCTGCAGCTCAAGGAAGCCATGTAGCACAGTTTTGACCAATAAAAACTGACCCGAGTTTCTGAAAAGCTTTGCTGGTAGCTACTTTCTGCCTGGAATGTTGTAAACATGACACCATATAACTGGCCACTGACATAACTATGGGATTACAACCACAAAAACAGAAGTCACCCACTAACGGTAGCACAGCAGAAAGACAGACTTCTTGTTACACAGAACAATAACCCCCTATTTGATGAGAGCAGTGATTTTCAACTGGTGTGTTATGATCATTTTTAAAGATTGTTAATTAAATTATTTTTGAAAGAAGTTCAAAGCAGAGTATGTATATTCTTTTGGTATTCTTTTTTTGATCAACACAATTTAAGTGTGCCATGGAGGTTTAACTATAGGTTAAAGTATGCCGTAAGATAAAAAAGGTTGAAAAACCCTGGATTAGAAGCCATAGTAGTCAGAATTTTGGCATGCAGAGCTAAACGCAACCTTACTAGCTTTCTTTCTTTTCTTCTTTTGAGACAGAGTCTCCCTATGTCACCCTCAGTAGAGTGCTGTAGCATCTCAGCTCACAGCAACCTCAAACTCTTGGGCTTAAGTGATTCTCTTGCCTCAGCCTCCCAAGTAGCTGGGACTACAGGCACCGGCCACAATGCCTGGCTATTTTTGTTGCAGTTGTCATTGTTGTTTAGGGGCCCAGGCCAGTTTCAAACCTGCCAGCCTTGTATGTGGCTGGTGCTGTAACCACCACTGTGCTGTGAGTGCTGGGCCCTTACTATTTTTCTATAGTTGAACAAATGAACAAAAAATCTTAAAGGGAATCTGGGTAGACTAAAGAGGTCAAACAAACTATAACTGTGAAGGACTAGGTAATACTTTCTTAAAAAGCCACTGTATTTTCCAGCCATGAAAACTAATGACATTAATAACAAAAGAGTAGAAATTGGGTTGTACTAAGTTCTTCTGGTGAGCAATTTTATGAATCTTCTCTAAAACAGAGTGTATATCTAAAAGAAAAAAAATCACTCGTTATTTTATATCTAAAAATTTAAAAAATCTGCTTTCTTTTGCAATTTTGACATGTGGTATTTATGAGCATCTTTTAAAAACATCTTTCTGGAGCCAAGAATGTGGCAACTCAGTGCCAGGTCAAGATCTACCAGATATAAATGGAATATTTAATGAAAGTATTTAACTATTATAAATAGTTAGTTGCCCTTTAATAAATCATTTTCCTTCAAAAGTACTGGAATTGTGATTAATCCCTTCCCCCCTACCCAGATTATTTTAAAGAAAAATTTTCCTCCCATTAAGCACTAGACTCTAAGCAAATCAGATCCAAGATGAAAACGTTGTATAGATAAAAATAAACTCCAGAGAACAAGGAAATATAATATGTATTCCACTTGATTTTTCATAGTAGATAAAGTACTATGAAAAATTTCTTTGAACTCCAAAGAAGTTTGATAAATATTTATGGAAAGAATATCGGACTGAATCTTAATACTGAATATAGGCTCAGAGTCTGTGGCTTAAGCAGCTAACGCGCCAGCCACATACACCTGAGCTGGCAGGTTCGAATCCAGCCCGGTCCTGCCAAACAACAATGACGCTGCAACCAAAAAATCGCCGGGTGTTGTGGCAGGCACCTGTGGTCTCAGCTACTTGGGAGGCAGAGGCAGGAGACTCACTTGAGCTCAGGAGTTGGAGGTTGCTGTGAGCTGTGATGCCACAGCACTCTACCCAGGGCGACAGCTTGAGGCTCTGTCTCAAAAACAAACAAACAAAAAATACTGAATATAGCTCACAGGTCCCAGAGCAGGCTCCGGTAAGTTTAGGAGAAAGCCCTTTCCAGGTTAGAGTTTCAGGGTAGAAAGGGAGCTTCTTTCCTTAAGGTGTGTCATTGTGAAGCCCTCATGCCACAGTACCCTCGGTGGGATCTCCACTGAGAGTCCCCGGCTCCCTGGGCTCTTATCATGTGTGTATCCAAGTATTCTTAAACGATTTTCAAAGATGACCAGAAACTGTTTGAGGTGCTATTTATAAGAACAAGCATTACTTTGGATTATATAGAAAGAAAGGGAGAAACAAACTGGGCTATAAATGTTGCTAAAACCAAAGGACGTTTACTAACAGCACCTAGTTCTGTATCTTTTCCTTACATAGACTTATTTACTTCACACACACACTCCTATGGGGTAGATGCTGTTTTCCTCATTGTGTTTACTGAGGGAAGAGAGGTCCAGAGATGGTAAGTCAGTCACATAATGAGTGTGGGGTAGATCCAGCATCAAATCCTGGCCATCCCTGGACTACGCTCTTACCTACTAACCTATGCTATCTTCAACCCAGGAAGGAAAAATCAGGGAAACAAGTGCTGTGGTGGTGAAATATGCCCACAAATTCTTTGATACTCCTCCCTTCAAGAGGTAGAACCTCATTCTCCTACTCTTAGACGTGGTGTGGACTTAGTAACTTGCTTCTAACAAATAGAAAAAAAGCAGAAGAGATGGGGTGTGACATAGAGATCAGATCAGGTGGCTTCTCCTTTGGGGGAAGCCAGCTGCCATGTCACGAAGGCCATTACAACTGCCCTATAAGGAGAGGCCCAGGAGATGAGGCACCAGGACCTTCTGCCGACAGCCCCCCTCCAGCTGCAGTCCAGGCTGCAGATGCTGTGGTCCGACCCTGGGGGCATGAGAGACTGAGTCAGAATTACCACCTAAGCTGCTCCTGAATCCCTGACCCACAGAAACTGTGAGGCAGTAAACATTTTGTTTGAAGTAATTAATGTGTCAATAGATTACTACTACCCCAAAAAGATTACTACAGAACCTTTGATCAGAACCATATTTTCAATATCAAATCATATTGAAGTAAGCTGTAAAGTATGTAATTACTTAGTGATTTTGTGTGTCCATTCATTCGGTGGAAGCAGTATCATCTTGGTCATTCCATAAGGAGGGGGTAACGTATTCCCTACATCCCTTGAAAAGAATAATAGATTAAACTAATTTCTGAAGTTCTATCCTACTTACTTTATCAAAAACTAAGCAAGGAGTATATATAAAGGTTGAAAGAATATTCTTGTCTTAAATTGTCACAGACCCTTTGCTTTTTTTCTTGTAAGTCAATAAGGAAACAATATATTCTACCTCCAAAAATCTGTAAGAACAAGCTATTTGATTCCTGACAGTCTATTCAAGGTGCTAATCGGCCATTATTTATAGCCCCTTGATTCCTTTCTGAGCAGCTGTCATTAAAAGAACAACTTAGGAGTTCAAAACACTCTTTTATGAACTCAACTGCCTCCTGCAATTATTAGTCATGCTTCTCACAGCTACAGCTGTGATAAATGCTAACCATGAACTATCTCAAGGAGTCTGTGAAAAGGAGCCACCATCAAAAAACACCACCATCAGCTGCCCCTCACTGATCATTCAGGTAGCTTGTATCAAGCCTGAGGCTTGCCGGGGCTGTTTTCTGCTCCAAAGTTACAACTGGCTTTGGTCTGCAAGGTGCCCCAGAGTTATCATTTGGGAACTCTTATATCCTCAGAAGACAAATACTGTCCGACTTCTTGGTGTAAAAAGGAAAGAGAGAAAACAGTGAGTTGGTTTTTAATCTGGATGTACTTGGTACATTGCCCACCTCACCCTCCAGTGACCTGTACCAGGCTTTAGAAATGTTACAGGCTCTGGAAATGGCCAGTCTCAAGCTGTCTCATCTCAACTCAAATTTCCTAAAGCACCCAGGCAGTGGGGACTGGGGACCCTGGCAGTCAGAGAATAGCAAATGCGGAGGGAACCACTGGGGAAGCAGGTGGAAAAAAGAAATGGAGAAAAGGAGCAACAGTGAAGGGCAAGAAAAATACAGAGGAGAAAGAAAGGGCAAGCAGAAAGAGAAAGGTAAGAGAGATTTCAAAGGGGGACGTGAAAGTAAATGGAATTTTTAAAAAGGATAAAAACATAGAGAGGCAGAGAAATAATTAATGCTCCCCAAAAGGAAAAGAGGTAGCAAGAGCAGCAGAGGAAAACTGGGTGGCCCCTAGGCTTCTGACTGGGAATTAGGTAATGTCGTTTACGGACCAGAAGTAGAAGAAAGAGCAGGTCTGGGGTAAGAAGACAAGTTAACTTGTGTACATGTTGACTCTGTGATGGCTATAGAGTAACCAGGTGGAGATCCAGCTGGGCCGCTGGGATGGAAACTGAGGAGAAGGAAGTAGCTCTGAAGTGAGTACATGGGATCCACTGAAGCCATGAGAAGGTGTGGTGAGTCACACAAGGAGACTGTGTACGAGGGCGAGGTGGGGAAAGGTGGTTAAGGGACTAAGCTCAGGGAATACTTCCACTGGAGGGACCCAGGGAGCATCTACACTGGAGGGACCCAGGGAGCATCTACACTGGAGAGACCCAGGGAGCACCACACTGGAGGGACCCAGGGAGCACCACACTGGAGGGACCCAGAGAGCACCTACACTGGAGGGACCCAGGGAGCATCTACACTGGAGGGACCCAGGGAGCATCTATACTGGAGGGACCCAGGGAGCACCTACACTGGAGGGACCCAGGGAGCAGCTATACTGGAGGGACCCAGGAAGCACCTACACTGGAGGGACCCAGGGAGCACCATACTGGAGAGACCCAGGGAGCAGCTATACTGGAGGGACCCAGGGAGCACCTACACTGGAGAGACCCAGGGAGCACTTACACTGGAGAGACCCAGAGAGCACCTACACTGGAGGGACCCAGGGAGCACCTACACTGGAGGGACCCAGGGAGCACCTACACTGGAGGGACCCAGGGAGCACCTACACTGGAGGGACCCAGAGAGCACCACACTGGAGAGACCCAGAGAGCACCTACACTGGAGAGACCCAGAGAGCACCTACACTGGAGAGACCCAGGGAGCACCTACACTGGAGAGACCCAGGGAGCACCACACTGGAGGGACCCAGGGAGCATCTACACTGGAGAGACCCAGGCAGCACCACACTGGAGGGACCCAGAGAGCACCTACACTGGAGAGACCCAGGGAGCACCACACTGGAGAGACCCAGGGAGCAGCTATACTGGAGGGACCCAGGGAGCACCACATTGGAGGGACCCAGGAAACATCTATACTGGAGGGACCCAGGGAGCATCACACTGGAGAGACCCAGAGAGCACCACACTGGAGAGACTCAGGGAGCAGCTATACTAGAGGGACCCAGGGAGCACCTACACTGGAAGACCCAGGGAGCATCTACACTGGAGGGACCCAGGGAGCACCTACACGGGAGGGACCCAGGGAGCACCAACACTGGAGGAACCCAGGGAACACTGGAGGGACCCAGGAGAAAGAAAATCCTGTGAAAAAAATCTCAGGACAGATGCAGGTGGCCTATGGTACAAGATGAGAGCTAAGGGAGGGACAGGTGGGAAGAGTGAATGCCCCTACCTAGAGGGGCAGCAAGGGAAAGACTGTCCTCAGGGAGAGTCGGGCTTCCACTAAGGCAAGAAAGCTGAGGAAGCTTCTGTGAAAGACAGAGGGGACTGTTTATAAAGGAAAAGGGTTCCACAAAGCACTGTGACCTCCTCTTCTGGGCTCCTATATCTCTTTGAACCTAAAATTTGGGCTATGCATTTGTCACACTGTCTTTGCATACTTCACATCTATCTCCTAGGCTCGAGAGCAGGCCTGGGTCCACTAACTTCTGTGCATTGGTGCAGTGCCTACCACTCAGCAGAAACTCAACAAATACTCGCAGGTTTTCTGGAGGGCAAGTGAGAGGTACATGTAAGTAAAGACCATAAACGGATAATACCTTTGACCTGCTTCTAGGAATTGACCCATAGAAACTAACCACAGATGTGCAAAGATTAAGCTACATGTATAGTTATAATTTGCACACTTGAAAACGACCTACATATTCAACAAATAGGGCACTTGTTAAAACTATAATATAGCTATATAACTGAATATTAGAAATCCTACAAAAATCTATATAAATCAACAATAACAAACAAAACTACGCAAAACCCAGATCCTCAGCACAACTAAAGGACACAGACTTTTGCTTACAGGCTCAATATGCTTGTAAGCAAAAAGCAAAACAAAACAAAAAACCCCAAACCACCACCAAATTCCAGCACAGCTATCTCTTAAGCTCCCACTCTAAACCTTCGTGAAAAGTGAGGAGCCTGGAATAAAATGGCATGGAAGAGAGAACAGAGGGCCAAAATCTGAGCTAAAATTACTCCCAGAAAGACACTGTGTCCCCAAATACAGAAACACGGAAAAACACCTTATCAGTTGGAGCACTGACTACAGGGAAGGGACTTATGCTGTGGGACTCTGCAACAATCTGAAAAAGGCACCTCATCTAAGGAAGAACTGGGTGGAAAAAAGAAGGGAGCAGTGCCCTCTAGTGACTGGATAGGGAAGGACGTGAGAGGCCGACGGGTGCCACACAATGGAGGGCTAAAAATCAAGGGTACAGAATTCCTTCCCCACTGACCTCTTCAAACAAAGCCATCCCGTAAGGAGACTATATACTTCACCACCTTTACAATAAGAATGTTTTCAAATCAGGGATCTTGTAACCAACCCAAACTGCCAACCAAAATGAACAGATGAAAGCAATTCACAACTGTATAAAACTACTTTCAGAAGAAAGCAGAAAAAGAACAAAACACTTCACTGGCAAAATGCCCTCCAAAAAACAATCACAAAGGAAACTTTAATGCAATACTCCAAACTGAATGAAATATCCTCAAATAGGCAGTTGGGATAGGAAAGCATATCTTATTACTAAATCATTTTAAAAACTGAGAGTAGAAGTGGTCAAAAAGCAGGCAGAAGTAGAAACAAAAATTGACTGAACTCAGTAAAAAAAAAAAAAAAGTGAGAAAAAGACAAAATTGTATCAGAAACGAAGACTAAATTTCAAGATGCCCAAAGAAGAACCGAGTAAAATGAAAATTTTACAAAGGGCACTGAAGAATGAAAGCAAAACAACCAAGAGAATGAAAATGAGGTAAAGAAGTAAAAGGGCTCACGGAGAAAGCAGCTGAAAGAGAAGACGCAAAAAAGCCAACACCCATGTATTTGGAGTCGCTAAAAAGGAAAACAGAACTACGATTTATAACTATAATCTAGTAACACTTTCCAGAAATAAAAGAAGGCCCAAATCTACATACCAAAGGGCCTCCTACGTACCTGGGAAAATTGTCCTGTAATGGTCAGCTCTGAGGTGTATCCTAGTAAAACTATTAGACTTTATACATATTTAATATATAAGATTCTCCGTGTCTTCAGATAAAAAGGTAAAATGTCTCAAAAGGGTAGGATTATTAGGTTGGCAACAGACATCCCAAAACAAACATAAAGCAAAGCAATAAAGGAGCAGCATTTTTAAGAAATTTGAGTGAAGACAGACTTGACTATGGATATTATATCTAGCAAGTCAGCCCTCCAAATATCAAGATACAGAAAAAGTCTTAAGAATGTCTGAACTCAGATGAGAACACTGCTCACAAGCCCTTCTTGGGAATCTACCCTTTAGAGGGCACCTTATTCCTGTTAAGTATGCCAAAAAGGCAAGCCCCTGACTGTTCTTTATAAGGGTTACTTCTTAGGTTTGTGTTTTCAGGGAACAACCTTGAGGGATAAAGTACCATCTGTTGGTAAACAGTTATCATTCACTATAAAAGCAGGAGATTGCCCAAGATCTGCATTCCTCTCCTGTAACACAAACCACTGCATGCAGAGACGGTCATCTAGACCCACCTGTGTTCCCGTGGAAACTAGGGGACATGGGAACTGATGGAAATGAACAGGGAGCTCTCAAGATTTTGCCATAGTACTAAAAGTCTTCTGTCTCTGCTCCAAGAGTCTCGTGTTTTCTGCCAGGATCCATGAAACAAGCTAACTTATCAACTTGCAAATGGGATAAAATCTCCAATCTTTCACAGTTCCTAATGCTACTAGGATAAGCTTCACCTAACTAAAAGGTGATGAGGGCCAGGCGCGGCGATTCACACCTGTAACCCTAGCACTCTGGAAGGCTGAGGCAGGTGGATTGCTTGAGCTTATGAGTTCAAGACCAACCTGAGCAAAAGTGAGACTCCATCTCTACTACAAATAGAAAAACTGAGGCAAGAGGATCTCTTGAGCCCAAGTTGGAGGTTGCTGTGGGCTATGATACCACGGCACTCTACCCAGGGTGACAGCTTGAGATTCTGTCTAAAAATAAGTAAATAAAATAAAGAGTGATGAAACTTTAGCAAAGGGACTGACAGTGAAAATATATTAAACGTGGACTTAAGACTAAGCTGAGGGTTGGCAGAGGGATAAATAATAATATATGAATGTCTATATATAGAAAATCTCAAAGAATCTACCAAAAAAAACCAGCCAACAACTAATAAGCAAGTATAGAAAGGTCGAGATATATATATTTATTTTTTTTTTTTTTTTGAGACAGAGCCTCAAGCTGTTGCCCTGGGTAGAGTGCCATTGCATCACAGCTCACAGCAACCTCCAACTCCTGGGCTCAAGCGAGTCTCCTGCCTCAGGCTCCCAAGTAGCTGGGACTACGGGCACCTGCCACAACGCCCGGCTGTTTTTTGGTGGCAGCCATCGTTGTTGTTTGGCAGGCCTGGGCTGGATTTGAACCCGCTGGTTCAGGCGTATGTGGCTGGCACCTTAGCTGCTTGAGCCACAGGTGCCCAGCCAAAAGGTCAATATATTAATGTCAATTGCTTTCCTATATATTAGGAATGAATAGCTGTAACTTGAAAGCAAAAAAAAAAAGCCATTTTTAATAGCACCAAATAAAAACAGGTATAAATCTAACAAAACAAGTATAGGACTTGTATATAAAAATCTATAAAACAATGATGAAAGGAATCAAAGACCTAACTATGTGGAGAGATATCACATGTCTGTGGATTAAGACTCAATATTGTTAAGATACCACTTATTCCCAACTTGACCTATAGCTTCAACACAATCAAAATTCAGAAAGCAATTTTATAAGTGTTGACAAACTGATCCTAAAGTTTATATGAAAAGGCGAAAGACCCACACAATACTAAAAAGGACAAAGCTGGAGGACTTATTCTAACAGACTGCAAGACGCATAATCAAGACAGTGTCCCAGTGTTGGCAAAATAACAGAAACACAGATCAATAGAGTCCAGAAATAGATCCACACAACTGATCTTTGATAGCCCAGAAATAGATCTAGAATCAAACCATCTTTGACAAAGGCACAAAGGCAATTTAACAGAGAAAGAACAGACTTTTCAACAAATGGTGCTGGAACAACCGAATGCCCATATGTTAAAAAAAAAAAAAAAACAAGAAAACTATAGGCAAAAACCTGACATCTTTTGCAAAAATTAAAATGGATCACAGACCTATCTGTAAAATGCAAAACTATAAAAGTTCTAAAAGAAAATCTACATGACCCTGGGCTGATGATGAGTTTTTACTTAAATTAAAAAAAATTTTATTGATATATAGTAGATATACATATGTTAGAGGTATATATATTATTCTGGTACATTCATCTGTGTAAAGATCAAATGAGGATAATTAGGACATTCATGGAGATGAGGAGTTTTCTTCCTCCACACAGTTGTCATCATGTAGGTAGTTAGGTTTTCAGATAAAACAGCCAAAGTACAATCCATGAAAGAAAAGTCTGGTTAAGTTGTACTTTATTAAAATAAAACACTTGTACTTTGTGAAAGATACTATTAAAGGAATGAAAACACAAGCCACAGACTGAGATAAAATATGTACTAAACATATATCTGATAAAGGATTTGTATTCAAAATATAGAAAGAATTCCTAAATCTCAATAAGAAAACTCAATTAAGAATCAGCATAAGATCTAAACAGACACTTTACCAAGTAAGATATGCAGATGGAAAATAAGCATATGAAAAGATAAGCCACATTATTTGTCATTAGAGAAATGAAAATGAAAACAACAGATACCACTACACACTATTAGAACAGCTAAGGTCCAAAAACCTGGCAAGCTAGGCTGCATTAAAATTAAAAATTTCTGTTCTGCAAAAGACCCATTCAGGAGAACCAAAAGACAAAGGCTCAGACTGGGAGGAAATATTTGCAAAATACATACCTGACAAAGAACTGTTGTCCTAAATATACAAAGACTCTTAAAATTCAACAATAAGAAAACAAACGGCTTAATTAGAAAACGCCCAATAATCCTAAAAGACACCTCATCATAGAGGATACAGATGGCAAATAAACATGTGAAAAGGCTTGGTGCCCCTAACACAGTTGTTACGGTGCCAGCCACATACACTGAAGTTGGCGCATTTGAACCTGGCCCTGAACCTAGCCCTAGGTCAGCTAACCAACAATGACAACTGCAACAAAAAAAAAGCCAGGCTTTGTGGCAGGTGCCTGTAGTCCCAGCTACTTGGGAGGCTGAAGCAAGAGAATCACTTGAGCTCAAGAGTTTGAGGTTGCTGTGAGCTGTGACACCACCGCACTCTAACTGAGGGCAACATAGTAAGACTGTCTCAAAAGAAAAATAAAAGCATGTGAAAAAATGCTCTACATCATGTGTCATCAGGAAAATGAAAATAGAAAACAATCTATTTGTTGAGAGACCACCACATGCCTGTTAGAATGGCCAAAATCTGGACAATACCAACACTGACAATACCAACAGTTGGTGAGTATGTGAAACAAGGACTCTGATTCGTTGGTGGTGGAAAGGCAAAATGGTGCAGCTACTTTGGAAGACTGGAAGTTTCTTACAAATCCATTCTATAAGCATGTAATCTGGGAATTGTGCTCCTGGGTATTTATCCAAAGGAGCTGAACACTTAATGCCCACACAAAGACTGCCACACAAATGTTCACAGCAGCTTTATTTATGACTGTCCAAACTTGGAAGCAACAAAGATGTCCTTGGGCAGGTGAATGGATAAATTGTGTACATCCAGACAATGGAATATTACTCAGCACTAAAAAGTACTGAGCTATCAAGTCATGAAAAGACATGGAAGAAACTTAAATGCATATTACTAAGTGAAAGGGGCCGATCTGAAAGGCTACATAGTGCCTGACATTCTGGAAAAGGCAAATCTGTGCCGACAGTAAAGAGATCACTGGTCAACAGGGGCTGGTGGGGAGGGCTGAATGGGGGCAGCACAGAGGATTTTAGGGACAGTGAAAATCCTCTGTGATAGGAAAAGGACAGGTACATGTTATTATACACTTGTCCAACCCCAAAGAATGGTATAATACCAAGAGAGAACCCTAATGTAAACTACAGATTTGGGGTAATAACAAGGTGTCAGTGTAGCTTCATCAACTCTGACAAATGTTCCCTTCTGGTGGGGGGCTGCTGATAATGGGGAGGCTGTGTGTGCGTGCATGAGGGCAGGGGGGCATACGCAGGTGGTATCTCTGTGTCTTCTCCACAATTTTGCTATGAACCTAAAACAATTCTAAAATAACTAAAAAAACAAAATTAATGGAAAGATTCTCACTATAAATGAAGAAGAGAGGCTCAGCACCTGTGGCTCAAGTGGCTAAGGCGCCAGCCACATATGCCTAACGTGGTGGGTTCGAATCCAGCCTGGGCTCACCAAACAACAATGATGGCTGCAACCAAAAAAAAAATAGCCAGGCGTTGTGGTGGGCACCTGCGGTCCCAACTACTTGGGAGGCTGAAGCAGGAGATTCACTTGAGCCCAGGAGTTGGAGGTTGCTGTGAGCTGTAATGCCACTGCACTCTACCCAGGGGGATAGCTTGAGGCTCTGTCTCAAAAAAATAAATAAATAAAAATTACTGAGAAAATTTTTTTAAAAAATGAAGAAGAAAAAAATTCTCTCCCAGGAAACCTGTACAGAACTATA
>CAUYQV010021478.1:0-10730 GCA_963574575.1 Galagoides demidoff
ACATGGATGGAGCTGGAAAATATTCTTCTTAGCAAAGTATCCCAAGAATGGAAGAAAAAGTATCCAATGTACTCAGCTCTACTATGAAACTAATTTATAGCTTCCATAGGAAAGCTATAACCCAATTTTAGCCCAGGAATATGGGGAGAGGGGAGAGGGACAGGTGGGAAGGGAGAGGGTGGGTGGAGGGAGGGTGATTGGCGGGATCACATCTATGGTTCATCCTATAAGGGTACATGTGAATCTCTCCAATTGTAGAATATAAATGTCTTAACACAATAACTAAGAAAAAGACATGAAGGCTATGTTAACCAGTTGGATGAAAGTACTTCAAATTGTCTACAGAAACAGTACACTGTACCCCACGATGGCATTAATGTACACAGCTATGATTTAATAAAAAAAAAAAAAGACAAATGAAATGAGGGCAGTGAAAAGGAAAAAAGCACACAAACATGCTACAGCATGGTGGAAATATTATGCAAAGTGGAAAAGTCCACATAGTGTACGATTTCATTCATAAAGAAATGTCAAACTAGAGACAAATCCATGAGAGAGGCTTCTAAAAAGGGTGGAGGGCACTGGAGGCACGTGTGGGAGTGACTGCTAATGGCTACCGGGTTTCACTTTCATTATAGTGACTGTAATGATGGGGGAGCACAAGACTGTGAATATACTTAAAACCTATACACGGTTTACTTTAAACTGTACCCTTTAAATGAGTAAATGTGTGATTTGTGAATTATATATCAATAGAGCTTTCTTAGGTAAAATGAGAACACGCACTCTCACACACATACACAAACAAAATGTGCCCTCTCAAGGACACACACACCTCCTCTTCCTCTCCTCATCTTACTCCCAACTACTGGAGCCCTTGGCCTCTATGTTCCACAGCTGTGCTTTGCAACCTTAATGTGCTGAAGGATCCTCTTTGGGCCTATTAAAGAGCAGATTACAATTCCTTAGGTCTGAGGTGGAGTCTGAGGTCTGCATGTCATCCCCACTTCCAGACGGGGTGAGGTTAAGCGGGCTGTGTCAGTCCCACACCAGCTCGCACTACATATGTGGATTCACGACATAATCTTAAGTGCTCAAAACTGACCATAGCTACTACGAATCCAGCCACCAGCCATACCCAGCAGTTTTCTTGGAAAGAGTTTTTCCTTCCTGTTCCTCCTGTGCACAGAACTAGAGAGAGGACAGAGAGGACATAGATGGTGCCCCTTAAAATATCTTTAAATGAGGAAAATAAATTTGTATAATTAGCCAGTTTTCCCTCTACCCGGAGGAGTTGGGTCACAAGTTCGCCTCCAATGCCTGTTTTGCTACAGAGAAACCTTCCAGCAGGCACATCCTCCCTCTGAGAATCTCCTTATACATCCAAGTGGATCTATTAGCTACTGACTTAATTGGAAGGACCATCGTGTAATTTCTGGCCAAAAATACAGCCATTATGTTATTTTTCTGAACATAGTATCTTCTCATTTTAATTGTCAGCAATATCAGCTGGATATTTTGCAAAAGCAGGCACAGTTTTCCTGCAAAAAAAAGAGCCTAGAGAGCCATAAAGTACTATTATATTACTTTATTATGGGGAAAGGCTGCAGCAACAGGTAAGCTGTCATTACATCTCCCCCGACAGACACATATTCCAATTCCCCTGACAGGCAAAAGGAACTGGGAAGACTCTGGGGCCAGCAATTCTGATGGCTCCAGTTGGCACTGAAGACACAGACCGGACAGACACCACCCCACTCTCCCCCTGACAGGGTGTAGGGACCACAAGGCCGGTTCCTAGAGAAGGAAGAAGCTGTAACCCCTGTCTCAGGGATCCACCAGCTTCTCGTGAGAATGTCAGTGTGAGATTATTATCTCCATATGGGAATTTTGGTTACCAGTCACAAAATCTCAGCTAAGTCCCATACTCAAGTCACACACATCTCCAACACATCACAGCCAAGACATGAAAATTCAAGGTCTCTGAGTATGCGGTACCCAAAAGGGACTGGAGTCAATAAAGGTGTAAATGAGCTTTTCTATTAAATTTTAGTGCCGTGAGGCTAAGGAAAGAACTTATTTCACTGTAGCCTATAGTTTAGTTTCCATAATTTCAACCAAAAGCAAAATTGAACTATATGTCAGCTACATACCCCCATACTCCCATAAAAATTAGTCTTGGAAATTACTTTCATAGTCATTAAACTATTCAAAAAATATAGAATTTGTAATGTATTTCTCTAAAAAAAAAAAAACTGTTTCAAAAACACGTTTACAAAACCTGCAAAAAGCTATCCATCCATTTATTACAAGGCAGTGTTAAAATCACATGGAGTTACTCACCTGTAATTTCCCCAGAGTATAGCAATGGATAAACTTCATGAAATAAAGACCTATGAAGGATATCTTCCTTATTGGCAAAGCTGTTATGTGGTGCCTGCTCTATGACCATCAAAAATGAAAGTACTTCTTTACATCTGTCATGAAATGAAATCTGTCATGTGAATAAATCTTAAAGAAATAGAGAAAAATCCACACAATTGCCAATTCCAAAAAAGAACCTTTACTAAGAAGAAGAGGTTTATTTAACACGCTGGTATTAACAACTCCTCTTTATTCATACAGTAATTTTTTAAGTGTATTAACTTTAGTGTAAGGAGGCCACCACCTAAAAATGAGACAACTAAACACAATGTATTCATCAAAAAAGTGTCCAGATAATGTAAGAGAAGACCTCATTTTGAGGGGGAACTGCCCTATTTTTGCTACAATTCAACATGTGGGTCTTAAAGCTAGTTTATAGGGAGAGATAACCTTAGCATTTATTTGGAAAAAAAAAAAAAACTTTAGAAAATTTACTATACTTCTCAGACCAGCTTTGCTTAAGAAATGTGTTAAAATTGTCCCTCCCCCAAAGAAAAGAAAAACCTAAATATTATTCAAGTATCATGATGCTTACATCTGATTAAGTACACAGTCTCAATAGTTAGGGAGTTTCCCCAAAGTTAGACGTTCCCACTGTAGTGTGCACTCACCTTAACCACCATCTCAGTCACTCCAAATATGTAGTGACCACTTACAGCAACCTCACAGTCAGACATCAGCTTTTTCTGTCTCTCTCACTCTCACTAAATCACAGACTCCTTGAGAACAGTATAACAGGCCCAATGTTCCTAGTGTCCTGGGGCAGGTGCCTATTAGAATATACTGTTCACTGAATACATAGAGGATCTGAGCCCTCTGTTCACACACAAAATTGATCTTCATAAAGCTCATTTGTTATCATGCCCATAATATGAAGAAAAGAAAAGACACTATCATTTGCTGTACACCAGACCCTATGTGCACTGTAATTCCTGTCACGCCCTGAGGAAGGTGATTTTGGAGAAGGTGGGACTTGCCCCTGGTTGCACAGCTAGCATAGGTCTGTGTGCTTTGATTCACACCCAAATGCACAGAGTTAAAATTGCATATGGATGACACCATAACACACTGACCAGCTTAGAAAACATCCAGTTGGAAGTACCAAGGGCTCTGCCCCTAACACAGTGCATAAATACTTGGGCAGTATGCTCACGTCAGACAGGAGCTTTGTCAGTCGCCAATCACGTGTGTGGAGCTCTCAGGGGCAGCAAAACGATTCTGTAAGAGCACAGGTGTGGTACCTCTTGTTATGGCTTCCAAGAATCCTCCAACCTTCTCAGTCACTACCAGTGAGAGCCCAGACTGGGAAGAGCTGAGGGGCTTATGCCTTTGCCAAGAGGCAGCCACTGATCAGCTGTAGATCTATAATATGATCTTTAAACTTTGTTTAGAGAACAAAATGTTTGCTCACATTCCCAATAATTCTCCCCAAAACTTTATCAAATATATCTCCAGAGCTTGCACATTAGAGACTCACAAACCTGACATGACCAAAGACGAATTTTTATGACCCACAGATTTTTTTAAACCTTTAATTACCTGCCCTTCTAAAGGTCAGCTATAGAACTGGGAAGGCTGGTTGCAGGCTGCCCCATGGATACCCCAGCCCACCTGGTAGACTTCACGCCTCTATTCCACTTGCCTGGTTTACACAGGCATTTGATTTACAACCCCTGTACTTCTCAGAGTCTTACAAGTATAGAGATAGTGGTCTAGATTAACCAAAGAGCAGCTCACCTATATGTGTCAATGGGCCTCTTGGACCTCAATCCACTAAAACAGAGCTGTTGTGCCCTCCAAAAAAGTTTTAATTATTATAAACCAAAAGCAATGCAGCCACCTCCATGAGATTTTGTGTCTACATTCACTAGAACTAAAAAGGATTGCTTAAATTGTATTTCTATTTGGATGTTACTAAAAATAACTCGTTTCCCTCATTTAATTTCAACCTCAAATCCAGCTGACAATCCTTTTGCTTTGAGCCTTGAGGAATAATTTTATTTGCTTTCCTGAAATGTCTATCTAAGGAGAGACAGTGAGGAATTATGAAAGCATCTGCAACCCTCTCAAACCTCAGGGCCCTGTTCCTGACAACACTTTGCCTAGAGAATGTCAAAGCAGCTTAGAACATCGCTGTGTTTCATCCATCAACACACTGTCACTTCTCTTGAGAAAGTATGAGTCAAAATCAAAATACCTGTTACTTCCAACCTGAATGAAGAAGAATCAAATCTGTGAATTTTATCAAAGTTTCCATTAATAGCCTTCTACAAGATTTGACCATTAAGAGAAATGATTTCAAATTCAAAAAAGAAAATTTATTTCCAAATATCTAGCTTCCTCAGTTATTTATGTACAAGTGCAAATCAGCCCTCTAAACACAGATTCCATTTTTTCTCAAAAGAAGAGCTAAAGGGAAATATTTCGTAAAAGTAATAAACATTTCATATTATCTTAATAATAGAAAGCATTCAGTAAATCAAGAAGTGAACAGTATTAAATCCCTGAGTTTGAGTGATAATTCTGTGATGGTTTCATACAATTATTTTCATTTAGTGTAAACCCAGGAAATTCTGCTATGGATGAAACAATCAAAAAAGAAAAGCTCTTGGAGCCAGTTGGAAATTTTAGCCATTCAAAATTTGAACAAACGAGTTAAAAATACAATTGCACATCATATAGTAAGATGTTAATACATATAGAATGTGGATATAAACAAGTAAAAAATAGTTTGGAAAAGGCCTTAATAGAATTTATTCTACTTAATCTTTCAACTATATATAGTCATGCACCACACAAGGATGCTCTGGTCAACAAATGGCACACACAAAGTGGTCTGGGGGGGGGGGGGCACAACAGAGCTGAAAATGTGCTACCCCCTAGGGATGCTGCATCTTCCTCTCCACTTACTCACTGACTCACCCAGAGGAACTTCTAGTTCTGTAAGCTCCAATCGTGGTAAGTGCCCTGTCCAGGAGTACCACACTTTTACTGTGCCTTTTCTAGGTACACACATGCTTACCGTTGTGTTGTAATTGCCTGCAGTATTCAGTACACTAACATGCTGTACAGGTTTGTAACCTCGGAGCAACAGGCCATGCTGTCACAGAACCCAGGTACATCTTAGCTACACCGTCTAGGCTGTGTAAGTACAGTCTATGATGTTTACACAAGGATGAGACTGCCCAAAGACATTTCTCACAATGTATCCTTGTCATTAGGCACTGAGAAAAAAGGACTCATCTTTCATGTAGCTCTGAATCGCTGTTTGTGGGGGTGCTCCCAGCTTTCACATGAATTCATGGGAAATCACAGTGAGGCCTTGCTATCAACTGATGACCCTCTATTTCTAAACTGTTGTTTCGCTGCTAGTCAAGAAGGTGCCTGGATGAGAAGTGAAGCTAGCAGAGATACACCTTGAATGTCATAATTGTAGTTATTGGTTGTGATAGTCCTCAGCATTGCAGGACATCGAACAACATTAAATTCCTCCTTTGCTCCCCTAGTAAAGCAAAAGAAAACATCAAACAGAAAATATTAGGCAGTTCAGACTGTGAGAGGTTCTTAAGCTTTGACTTCACCAGAGATTATCAATTAACTCTGATAAAAAACCTTTTAAATTAATTTTAGCTTTTGTTTCCTAGATTACACCTCTCGGCATGGCTATCAAGAAATCCAACTGGTACAGCTGTGGACCATAAAAGCTAGATTAGCATCATCCACAGCTATCAAAGGGGAGAGAAGATGCCAGCCAAGCCAGGCACAGGCTGAGGGCCTGAGGGTGACACTTGTGAGGGAGGCCTCTGCTTTAAGGGACAGGGGTCTGAGCTTTCTCGTAAAGTTCACCCAGCAGTGACCCTAACTCAGCAGTCAGGATTGAGTAGGACTGAATTAGACTACTTGAAAAAGCATAAGCCATCACTGAAAGTGGTCATGTAGCTAAGCACAGAAGTTTCAGAGGGGATACAATAATGATCAATTTTAATGGAACTATCAGCCCAGTTACCACTGGGGCTGACACAGGTGAGTGAGCTCACAACCAGACAGGAAGACGTGCTGGCTGCCCCTCCTGACACCCAAGTTTTAAAGTCATCTGGACTCACTTGGTTCGGATGTTCACAACATCGAGAGATTCCTTAAAGATGTCATAGACCAGCGGTTCTCAACCTGTGGGTTGCAACCCACAGGAACTGTATTAAAGGGCCGCGGGATTAGGAAGGTTGAGAACCACTGTCAGAGACTATGATAAATCTCACACCGTGAATTTTATGAGATGCCTTTCATTATTAATATCTATTTTTCACTTACCTGGGAACATTTACATGTACACTGAACACAAATACTCAAATAATACACAGTACAATTGCAATGTTGGTGACAGTCCTCAACCAAAGAGCAGCCTGAGATAAACATGCCTGCCTGGTTCCTTCATCTTTCAGGACTGGGACTGTGCAGATAGAGTGCCAAGCATTTCATTCCCCTCTTTATCGCCAGCCTCTTACCACCTTGCTAAGCGCACAGGTGCTTGATGCATGCTTGCTAGTGACCTCCCCAGTAATCTCAAATTTGGTTGAAATGTTCCTCCAAAAGTTGGTAAGACTGAGCTAGTGAAAAAGAGTCAACGATACAGTAAGTCATGTGGGGAGGTTTATTACCTGGAATTAGAAACAAAAGGACTTAGAAATAACACTAAAGTGTCTGCCCCTTCCTCAAACTAAACCAGGCTCTACCTGCAGGCTTCTGACCGACTTCTGGGGACAACTAATTACAGCACTTGGGTGACTCCCTCCTAAGGAGGCCCTGGAAAGCAGGTCGGCCACCAATTACATCCTCCACCTGCAGCCCAAGGACAGAGGTTAGTCTGTCTGTTCTCAGCACCACTCTGAAAGATCATAACTCAGTCGGCGCCAGGCCTCCTACAGTGACTCCCCCTGCCCAGCACACTAACCTCGACTGTCATCGTTAATTATATCTCATCTCAATCATCTATTAATAATAGATCTTCAACAGGAATCACACTACCTGGCTTCATAACCACCACACTGGACAAGCACTTCACCAGTCCTTACCTGTACACACCGGTTAACAAGGAAATTAAGCAGTGTGGCTAAGGACAGAGACTAACAAGTACTGCATTGCTTTTAAATTAATTTTAGCTTTTTGTTTCCTAGATTAAACCTCTCAGTGTGGCTATCAAGAAACCCAACTGGTGGCTTGGCGCCTGTGGCTCAATCGGCTAAGGTGCCAGCCACGTACACCTAAGGTGGTGGTTCAAATCCCCAGCCCGGGCCTGCCAAACAACAATGATGGCTGCAACCAAAAAAAAAAGGCCGGGCGTTGTGGCGGGTGCCTGTGGTCCCAGCTACTTGGGAGGCGGAGGCAGGAGACTCACTTGAGCCCAGGAGTTGGAGGTTGCTATGAGCTGTGATGCCATGGCACTCTACCCAGGGGGATAGCTTGAGGTTCTGTCTCAAAAAAAAAAAAAAAAAAAAAAAAAGCATATGGAACAAAATTTGCAGAACTTGAAAAAAAAATATTCTGACAAACAAAAGGATATGCCATGTTTACATGAAATATTAACAGATAAAGCCATGAATATGAAATTTATACTTATATAATGTCACTATATAATCTCATCTCCTGGGTTTACTTATAAGAGATTTCAAACAAGGTCACTATATAAATATATAGTGGAACATTCAGGCTATTCCAATAAGCTTTTATATTGCAACAATACCAATTCCATAAACAGCAGCACTTAATTACATATTAGAGTAAGGACTGAGTAGAGGACTGACATATATGACTATTATCATGCCAGTTCTAATTTCTCCTGTAAGATTAAGCAAGATGGCCCACTACATAAGTATGCATTGAAATGGGATATGGAAAAACTAACCCATAGTTACATTATAGAAGCTAAAGATAACTAGAAAAAAATTGATTCCATAAACTAAAATATTCAGTCATTCAGTTACACTGTCGGGTTTCCATAAAGAAACAGCTATCTAATATATTTCAAACTTATTTTCAGACTTTGAAGTGAGACATACTGACTTGATACTCCAACTTAGACTACCAGCTATTAGGTATATTCCTGTAAAAACAACTTTTCATGATTTTCACAATCTGTGGTGGCTAATATTCTAACCTATAGAACAGAAAATTGGTGTCTGAAACTGCATAAAAAAAGAGGTCTTGATCAGGTCTGAGTGATAAAATTTTTATTAATTAACAAAGCCTCAATGCAACTTGTTTAAGATCAATTAAGTCGCTAGTAAATAGTGACATGGACTTGAATACATGTTGGTTAGCACTAAAACCTATGTGCCCTACCCACGATGCTAGGCTGTCTTTCACTTAGAAAACCTCTTCAATCTGTTCCAGAAACACATAAACTCGATACACTCCTTGGTTTTGGTACTTACATGTGTCCCATTAAGTTTATATTACCACTACAACTGACTAAGCTATCTCTCTTCCCAGATTGGACCCAGCTGGGTTTCAAGAATATTCAAATACAGACACACCATGTTGCCTTAAATCTCTTTTTGGAACAAGGTGGTATATACGTAAATAAATAAGACTGGTAATAGAAAAGGGGATCACTAAAAAATTCAAATGTTTTGATCTTTAACATAATAAATAATAATTCTGACTAACATTTAAGCATTTACTATGAATCAGACAATGTGCTAATCTCTTAGACACCATATTTCCTCACAACTATCCTTTGAGGTGAACATATCTTCATTTTATAGCTTAGAAATCAAGTTAATTGCCCCAAATCATAAATCTAATAAAAAGAGAAACTGAGAATCAAATCTAGACATGTCTGACTCCAAATCCCACAAAACTACTTTACCAGTATTTACCAGAAAAGAGATTACAATGACATTGTTTTCAGTCACACTTAACTGAAGAGTAGAGGACTGACATATATGACTATTACCATGCCAGTTCTAAAAAAAAGCTCTGACAGCCATATGGAAGGATTCAGTTATGGCCAGTCTAATGAATACATGAGCACTCCATAATTTCTTTTTCTGAATTTCCTTCTTTCAATGATTTCTATTTACTCATGCCACCTGTTTATATTCTTAGTCCTAAATTATTCTTCTTCAAATCCTTTAGACCTACTACCTTACACCCGTCATCCTGATTATTTCTGTTGGTAAAGGCAAAAAGAGATGACTTTGGGAACTAAGATTGTTAAGGAAATACTAATGCTTGTTTGTCCAGGAAATCCAATCTCATACTGAAAAATCTGGCCTATACTGTGAAATTCACAGTATCATAAATGATTTCAAGCTTTAAGCATGTTCTATTACTACTGCAAAAAGACTGGTTTTTGAATTTTCATTGAAAGTTCTTATTATTTTTATGCCAAAATAAACAATACTGTTAACATCATATAATAAAAAAAACAAAATATGTCAGACTGGGAAATCCCAACACAACAGCATGGAACTGGGGCATGAAAAGCAGCAAGTGAAACAGATTTATGAAGGCCATGAATAAAAATGAAACTCATTTCATTGTCCAAATCAAGTAGAAAGGCACAATCTATCCCATTTCTGATAATGGGATAGATTGTGGTAGAATGGAATAGACACAGGGAGCAGTTCCTTCCATGTTAACAAGGCAAGATAAAGGGTATGACACAACTGAGGAATTTCAGAAAAAAGAACATTTCATTTTGCCAGACTTGACCGAGGAGGCTTGTTAACCATAACAACTCTACGGGGAAAGTGTACTTTTCCAAAAAGGAGTACCATCAACTGCATATTTAAATTGCACAAATCGTGCCAAATAAGCATTTTCCTATAAAGACAACAGCAATGAAAGGAATGAGATGCAAATGCCAAGGTGACAGCCATGTTAAGCAGTAGATCTTTATGCTTCTGGAATCTGCAAGGATTACCAACCTTTTACAGATCCTTCTTAAGATGGAGGGGTGGAGTGGTACTTTAACTTTTCTTTGAAGGCTGTTTATTCCTGTACAAATAGATCAGATAAGACTGAGAGCTGGCTCGGCGCCTGTGGCTCAATCGGCTAAGGCGCCAACCACGTACACCTAAGGTGGCGGGTTCGAATCCCCAGCCCGGGCCGCCAAACAACAATGATGGCTGCAACCAAAAAAAAAAACGGCCGGGCATTGTGGCGGGCGCCTGTGGTCCCAGCTACTTGGGAGGCGGAGGCAGGAGACTCGCTTGAGCCTAGGAGTTGGAGGTTGCTATGAGCTGTGATGCCATGGCACTCTACCCAGGGGGACAGCTTGAGGCTCCGTCTCAAAAAAAAAAAAA
>CAUYQV010021486.1:0-13482 GCA_963574575.1 Galagoides demidoff
CCATTAACTAAGATAAACTCTCACTGGATTAAAGATTTAAACTTAAGACATGAAACTATAAAAATACTAGAAGAAAGTGCAGGGAAAACACTTGAAGAAATTGGCCTGGGAGAATATTTTATGAGGAGAACCTCCTGGGCAATTGAAGCAACACCAAAAATACATTACTGGGATCTGATCAAACTAAAAAGCTTCTGCACAGCCAAGAGCACAGGAAGTAAGGGAAGCAGACAGCCCTCAGAATGGGAGAAGATATTTGCAGGTTATGTCTCCAACAAAGGTTTAATAACCAGAATCCACAGAGAAGTCAAACCTATTAGCAAGAAAAGAATAAGTGATCCCATCTCAGGGTGGGGAAGGGATTTGAAGAGAAACTTCTCTGAAGAAGACAGGTGCACGGTCTACAGACACATGAAAAATGCTCATCATCCTTAATCATCAGAGAAATGCAAATCAAAAGCATTTTGAGATATCACCTAACTCCAGTAAGATTAGCCCACATCACAAAATCCTAAAACCAGAGATGCTGGGGTGGATGTGGAGAAAAGGGAACACTTTTGCACTGCTGGTGGAAATGCAAACCAATACGTCCTTTTGGAAAGGTATTTGGAGATCACTTAGCGATCTAAAAATACACCTGCCTTTCGATCCTACAATTCCTCTCCTAGGTATATATCCAGAAGACCAAAAATCACATTATAACAAAGATATCTGTACCTGAATGTTTATTGCAGCCCAATTCATAATTGCTAAGTCATGAAAAAAGCCCAAGTGCACATTGACCCATGAATGGATCAATAAATTGTGGTATATGTACACCATGGAATATTATGCAGCCTTAAAGAAAGATGGAGACTTTACCTCTTTCATGTTTACATGGATGGAGCTGGAACATACTCTTCTTAGCAAAGTATCTCAAGAATGGAAGAAAAAGTATCCAATGTATTCACCCCTACTATGAAACTAATTTGTAGCTTTCTTGTGAAAGCTATAACCTAATTATAGCTCAAGAAGAAGGGGAAAGGAGAGAGGGAGGGGAGGGGAGGGGGTGGATGGGTGGAGGGAGGGTAATTGGTGGGCCCACACCTATGGTGCATTTACAAGGGTACTTGTGTAATTACTAGGTTTAGAGTATGAATGTCTCTACACAATAACTAGGAAAATGCTATGAAAGCTATGTTAACCAGTTTAATGAAAATATTTCAAATTGTGTGTGGAACCAGCACATTGTACCCCATGATTGTATTAATGTACACAGCCATGATTTAATTAAAAAAAAAAAAAAGAAAGAAGAAAGAAAGGTAAGTATACAACTTTCTTGATGTGTTTTTAAGATACTTTCTGAGTGCTGTAAGGGGGCCCTAGTATGTAACATTTCCCAGACTTGTGGAACTGGTATGTGTAACCAGCACAACTTTTAAGATGTAGTCCAAATGCAAATTTATTTTTGTTTCATCATCCCTCTAAAATTTATTCAGGGGAGATGAACTTCTGTAGCCCTGGGATAAAACTTGAGGAGGCCAGATTTTCTGGTCACTCATTAATAAACTCTTTGATTTATTTTAAGTTGAATACAGCATCATAGTTGGGAATTTGCATCGTGGGAATTCACACTCTGGCTGCACTTTTATTCTGAATAGGGTATAAATATGCAATCCATAGCAGCAGAACAATTATCTTAAACATATGCACTTTTTTTTTGGCTGGGGCTGAGTTTGAACCCACCACCTCTGGCATAGGGGCCTGATGCCTTACTCCTTTGAGCCACAGGCACCACCCAACATATGCACTTTAAATATTAGAATTAAAATTTACATTTAAAGAGAAGGAAAATTCTAAGATTGTATTTGGTAGACATTACAATTAGTATACTTAATACAATAGTATACTTAGCATTCCATAAGAAAAATAATGAAAACAAAGGAAATGATCATAATTAATTTATTCTTTAATATTAAATACTGAAAAGTAAAAGAATACAGAAACATTAATTTTTTTTGAGACAAAGTCTCACTTTGTTACCTCAGGTAAAGTACCCTGGCATCATAGCTCATAGCAACCTCTTACTCTTGGACACAAGAGAGTCTCTTGCCTCAGTCTACTGAGTAGCTGGGACTATAGGCACCTGCCACAGTGTCTGGCTATTTTTAGAAATGGGGTCTTGCTCTAGCTTAGGCTGCTCTCAAACTCATGAGTTCAAGCAATCTTCCCACCTCAGCCTCCCAGAGTGCTGGGATTACAGGTGTGAGCCACCGTGCCTGGCCTTGCAGGAACTTTTTGAAACAAGCATTTGAAATGAGGGAATCTTAGCATGGCTCAGTTTAGACTGAGTTTGAATAAAGGATCCTTATTTGTGACATATATTTAAAATGAAGCTCTCTGTGGCACTGCTGTGAAAGAAAAGAGTTCACGTAGAGAAGGGAATTTGTAGGCTAAGTCATAAAACTATATGATTTAAAGAAGGTATTAGAAAATCTGTAATCTCCAAACTAGAAAATTAGTATATTTTTAGTATTTTAGTGAAATTATTAAAGTCTAAATTTCTTTTTATATAGAAAAGGAGAAAAATACCTCGAGCCACTCTATATTAAAAAATGTCATATTATGTATGTTTTCAGACTTTGTAAAATGAGCTAAACTAACCTATGCAGCTTCTACATTTCTAGATTAGAAATAGTGTTGGAACTAATATATTTTTTGTTTTGAGACCTCCACTATATTATATTCTGTTAAACCAACAAGTGATGTTTGGGAAATTAAAATGTTCGAACAAAAGGGTGTTGTCAGTCCTTATTCTTGTTGACTGCTTCCCTGTTGTCCATCCCTCTCAGCGTTGATTCTTTCCCTGATTTTCATGACCCTACATGCCTTCCTGTCTTTGTCATTCCTCTATCTCCTTGCTGGTTGTACTTCTTCCTCCTGACCCTGAACATGGGTTTGCTCCTTGACCTGCTGCTGTTTTCCCTACAAGAGTCTTTTCTTACAAGGTTCATTGAGTTGCTCCTCAAATCTACCCTGGCTATGACATTTCCTTTGAGATTTATTTTCCTGTCTTTATCTGCCAGGTAGACATATTTCTTATGGTCAGGTATGCTTGAATCATTGAAGTCAGCTTTAGCTTTACTCTCTCCTTTGTCTTCATCTCAAATTAGTCACAATTCCTCCTTCCTAGCTTCCTTCCTCCCTCCCTTCTTCTTATTTTATTTTTTATTTTTTAACACTTTCTCTTTTCTGATTCATCTTCTTGGATTAGCAGGGAGTCCAGGCTGATTGGACTTGAGGATAGGATTGGTAGGTGAAGGAGACCAGGTATGTTTCAAGAAGCAGCTTCCTAGAGTGAAGCCCAGACTAAAAGTGGACAGCCAGCCTAGCTAGGACTCTTCCACAAAGGGACAGGACATAGTGTGAGAAACTGAATTGAGGCAAAGTGATGGAAACAGGGGATGTCAGACTTGAAAAAATGGGTCTGAAGTAGAGGGTGGGAAGTAAGGTCTAGTGGAATTCCACTGTCAGACCATCCCCATAGATATTTTTATAATGTACCTTCACCCTTGTAAAGGGAAAGATCTCTTAGAGTTGCTTCCTTAAGATGAACATTACAACAATTTCATAACTGGTTTGTAGATCTCTCAAGTCTTTACCTTTTCAGTGTATCTTGTATTTTACTCTTTTAGTTTATTTTTCTTAAAAAAACGTATCTCTGCCTCATCCTTGCTTAAAATTATATTGACTCTCTTTTCCTCATGGGATAAATCCTTTGCCTGATAAGGAAAGCCTCCTGAACATATACATGTTACTCACTAAATACTTATATGGAGCCCTCATCACAAGGAAATGGGCTACTTAGTAATCACAACACACAACAGGGAAAACCTCACACCATACTCACACTATTCCATAGTAGGCACCCCCCCAAAATTACATTCTCAATTTTCTTTTCCAGCATAAGGCCTCCAGATTATCTAGGCAATGTTCAGAAATAATCTTTTTTGGTAACTTATCACGTAACTGTTATAGCCATTAAGGACAACAGCTATAGCAGCCATTGCCACCATCTGTTCAGTTTTATTAAATGCTAATTACTTTACATACATTAGCTGGTTCAATTTCTCATTTAATCCTTATTTACTACTACTAAATTCTTTGTATTCT
Source organism: Galagoides demidoff (assembly GCA_963574575.1). Classification (NCBI taxonomy): domain Eukaryota; kingdom Metazoa; phylum Chordata; class Mammalia; order Primates; family Galagidae; genus Galagoides; species Galagoides demidoff. Next base: position 4,153 of record CAUYQV010021486.1, read on the forward strand.
CAGAGACTAAACATGGTGCCATGTGCATAACAGATGCTCAGTTATTATCTGTTGCTCTTTGTATTGATGCTCTGTCTTTTCAAGGAAAAGAAGGCCACTGAAGTCTGGCTATTTACATTGTTTTGTTCCACCTTGTTCCACCAAATGTATTTTTTCATAAAACTGTTATATTATAATAACGAGAAAAATTCTTTGAATGTCACTATCCACGAATGCCTTTCCTCTTCATAACTGCATAAGATCAGTGTTGTACCCTTAGGATTTTGACTTCATTGTGATGCTAATGTATATGTAACACTATCAGGGGAATATAGTTACCATGTTCTTTTTAGTTCCATATTCTCTGAAGTAAGCGTCTAGGAAAGGAGAGAATTCATGTCTGCCAGTGGAAAAGAATGAAGCTACTGAGGAAATAAGCTTTAGTTTTAAATTGTCATAAAGTACATTAGAAAATAACAACAAAAACTGGAGAAAGAATTAAAATCCATTAAAAATATCTTATACTCTCCTTAATGTGTTTTGCTTCCTAATATAATTCCTGTTTGCTAGGATTTTCCAATTTTCGTTAACAGGCTGTTCTCATTTTGAAAGCACTCCCAGCTGAGTTTCACATACCCGTCTGTGTATCATATACCCTTACAACTTTTCACCTTATTGTTTGTATGCCTGCCAGTCTGTTTTGAAGGTTACTTTAGGAAGTAAGCTTATCCTGCATTATGGTACACTAAAGATAATTATATAATTGTTTGCTTACTGAGTGTACAAATGGTGTTAATATATGTAAAGTTTAAAATTGGGTATTACTTACTTTGCAAAAGAGAAGTAAGATATTTTGATTTTTATATTGTTTTGATAGGCACATCAGAAAGCAGACATAGTGGATAGCCATTTTTTTCTTATTTCAATCTAGGTCCTTGGTTGGCATCAATGGAGTGAAGGTACAAGAAAGATACTGGTGGCCGGGCACGGTGCTGCATACCTGTGATCCCATCACTCTGGGAGGCTGAGGTGGGTGGATTGCCTGGTCTCAGGACTTTGAGACCAGCCTGAACAAGAGTGGGACCCCTGTCTCTGCTAAAAATAGAAAAATTAGCTGGGTGTGGTGGTGGGTACATGTAGTCCAGCTACTTGGGGTAGGAGGATCACTGAAGCCCAAGAGTTTGAAATTGCTATAAGCTATGTGATGCCATGGCACTCCACCCCAGGCAATAGAGTGAGAGTTTGTCTCAAAAAAAAAAAAAAAAAGAAAGAAAGAAAGAAAGAAAAGAAGGGCAGTGCCTGTGGCTCAGTGAGTAGGATGCCGGCCCCATATACTGAGGGTGGTGGGTTCAAACCTGGTCCCAGCCAAATTGCAGGCATTGTGGCGGGCACCTATAGTCCCAGCTACTTGGAAGGCTGAGGCAAGAGAATCTCCTAAGCCCAGGAGCTGGAGGTTGCTTTGAGCTGTGTGATACGACGGCACTCTACCAAGGTCAATAAAGTTAGACTCTGTCTCTACAAAAAAAGAAAAGAAAGAAAGAAAGAAAGAAAGGTATTGGTATCCCAAACCATATCCTTCTTTCTCAACTAAGTCTGCTAATTTTACATTAGGGAGTCATTCTTTTGTATTAAGTATTGTTTTCTATTTTTATCTTTTTAAAAAATACAAGCACTCTTAGAGTTGTAATATGTTCAGTGTGGTTCCTAACACTTCATTTATTCATTCAGTTAAAATTGCTAACCCATATGTTGTAGGTTACTTTACTGATGGAGCGACGTAGCTGTGAACTTGAAAGATGAGTGCTTTTAAGTGCTGACATTCTAATGTCAGCACAGATGTCCAATAAATATACAAATAATGTGAAAAAAAGTTAAATGATGGGGTCGAGCTATAAAGGAAATAAACAGGGTGATGCCACAGATAATACAATGGGGCTAGGAAGTAGGGAGGGCTTGATTTGGGCAGGGAAGTCCTCTCTGAGAAACTGGTATTTGGAAAGTAATGTCAAAAGCCTTGAAATTAGCCACAGAGAAGTGAGAATGGAGCATAATGGAATGGGATGGTGGTGGTGATGGTAGTGGCACATAACAGGAATAGCAAGGTAGGCAAAAACTGATCCTCTATGGGCCTCGTAAGTCATGGTAAAGAATTGAGGCTTTATTTTATGAGCAATAGGAAGCCACTGATGGGATTTCATCAGAGGAATAGTATGATCTTAGTGTGGTTTCTTTCTTTTTTTTTTTTTAAACAGAGTTTCACCTTTGGTAGTCTCACCCTATGTCACCCTTGGTAGAGTGCTGTGGTGTCACAGCTTACAGCAATCTCAAACTCTTGGGCTTAAGTCATTCTCTTGCCTCAGCCTCCCAAGTAGCTGGGATTACAGGTGCCCACCATATGCCTGGCTATTTTTGTTGTTGTTGTTGCAGTTGTCATTGTTGTTTTAGCTGGCCCAGGCTGGGTTCAAACCACCAGCCTTGATGTATGTGGCTGGCACTCTACCCACTGAGCCTAAAGGCAGTTTTTTAAATTTAGTCTTTCATTAGTCATCTGGGTGCTGTTATTCCATGGACTTGTGGGTCACTGATGATGCCATCAATAAAAGTGCCTGTGGCTAATATAAAAGTTTTATCACCAGGAGAACATTTTCCTTAATAATCCAAAACAAGCATTCAGTTCTGCACATAGTTCATTTCTGAGTAAGCTATGTTTGGTAAGTCATGTATTATAATACTTAGAAAAATAGATCAGGACTGGAGAATCGGAGAATTGGTTTTGCACGTGAGCCATTCAGGGGAGGGCATTAAGCATGTATTTCTTGCTCAAATCTATATGACTCAGTTCCTCTTGAGGGGAAGGTAGCCCCTCACCAAACCTTTGCAGTATAATGTTTGCAATTCCCTTTTATGACTCATTTCTTTGGTAGCCTCTTTGGTCTTTAGGGGAAGGAACTAGGTTTTATTCTTTGTTTATCCCAGGAGAGGGTGTAGCACTGGGCACATATTCACTAAGTTTTAGACTATTAGCGACTGAATGAGTGAGTGGAGGCACCTCCATTGAGAGCTGCATGTTAGGAGACACAGGCGTCACAGTGATAACTAAGATACATGTTCTTCTTTGGGTACTTACTTCCTTTGTTTGCAAGACTCTCTTTAACAATTCGAATGCCTCTTAGAGAGGTATACCCTAATTGATGTTCATAGATATTAGCTGATGCCACCAAGCAGGAACGATTTCTAGAAAGGAGGATAAAAGAAAATAAACCAAGAATGGCACACCGAGAGGTGATTTGAAGTGTCACAGATTTTTCTCTAATGTCAATGAATAGTCTCTCATGAAACTTCATTTCATTTTCATTGAAAAGTGATCCATCAATATTGGTGAATTTTAAAGTCAAGTCAAGTACATACAAAAACTAAATACTAAGTGATAATTAAAATAATTCAATTTTACTCCTTATGAGTATATTAAATTTTGTGGAAACCAGCTGTTTAAAATGTAAGCCCCTCAAATCTGATGGCCCGTTTGATTTGAGTCCTACTATGTAATTAGGTAAGATAATGCTGTGTGATTAGTTGATATTTATATAGTTTTTGTGCACAAATATACATCAGAGATAAACTGTTAAATATGTCTGTATAGCAATATTTTGTGTGCGGTATTTCATTTACAATGTTGATGTTTCGATTATTGTGCTGCACTCAAAGGGAGAAGAAAAGCAAAACCAACAAAATTAATAAAAATACAAATACTTTTTTACTTATAAAATGACACACTGTTATAGACAGAACCATTCTCAAAGCCAGTAAAAAAGAGATTATTTTCAAATTTGTGAAGACTTATTGAGTGGGTCTTTGAAATATTCTTGTCACTACAGTTTTGTGATAAGTAGGTTGAATTGATATAGCCTTTAGGAAACACTATTAAAAACAAAAGAAGGGGACTTCACTTAGAAGAATGGTCTCTAGTTTCATATAGGTTGCTGCGAAAGGTGTTACTTCCCCATTTTTTAAAATTTTATGGCTGAGCAGTACTCCATGGTTTTCATATACCACATTTTCTTTTCTTTTCTTTTTTTTTATTAAATCATAACAGTATACATTAATACTATTATGGGGTACAGTGTACTGTTTCTGTGTACAATTTGAAATACTTTCATCCAACTGGTTAACATAGCCTTCATGTCTCTTTCTTAGTTATTGTGTTAAGACATTTACATTCTACATTTAGAGATATTCACATGTACCCTTATAGGACGAACCATAGGTGTGATCCTGCCAATCACCCTCCCTCCCCCCTCCCTCCCCCCTTCCCATACCACATTTTCTTAAGCCACCATGTTTTGATAGGCACTTGGGTTTGTTCCACATCTTTGCAATTGTGAATTGTGCTACAGTATACACTTGAATGCAAGTGTCTTTTTGATAAAATGACTTTTTTCCTTTGAGAAATATACCCAATAGTGAGATTGCTGGATCACATTGTAGGTCTACTTTTAGTTCTTTGAGGAATCTCCATACTTCTTTCCATAAGAGGTTATACTAGTTTGCAGTCCCACCTCCCAACAGTCTATAAGTGTTTCTTTCTCTCTGCATCTGTTGTTTGGGACTTTTTGATAAAAGACATTCTCATTGGAATTAGGGGACACATCATTGTGGTTTTGATTTGCACTTTCCTGATAGATAACTTGAGCATTTTTAATGTGTTTATTGGCCATTTATCTATCTTTTTTTGAAAAGCTTCTATTCATGTCTTTTGCCAACTTTTTGGGGGCAAAAGACATGAATAAAATGAGGGGTTTGTTTGATTTTTTTCTTGCTGATTTGCTTGAGTTCCTTATAGATTCTGGTTGTCAGCCCTTTATCAGATGTGTAGCATGTAAATATTTCCTCCTATTCTATACATTGTCTTTTATTCACTCTATTGATTGTTCCCTTGGCTGTGCAGAAACTTCTAATTTAATCAAGTCCTATTTGCTAATTTTTGTTGCTGCTATGATTGCCTTTGGAGTCTTCTTCATAAATTTTTTGTCTATAAAACTCAATAAGAGTTTTTTCAATATTTTCTTCCAGAACTCTTTTATTTATTTATTTATTTATTTATTTACTTTTTAGAACTCTTTTAGTTTAATGTCTTAGGTTTAAGTCTGTTATCCATCATGAATTAATTTTTGTGAGTGGTGAGAAGTGTGGATGTGTTTAAATTTCTGCATGTGGTTGTCCAATTTTCCCAGCACCATTTATTGAGTAGGGATTCTTTTCCCCAGTGTATCTGATTGTCTGCTGTGTTAGAGATCAGATGGCAATATGAAGATGGTTTTATATCTGGTTTTCTATTCTGATCCATTGATCTATGCCTCTGTTTTTGTGCCAGTACCATGCTGTTTTGATTACTGCAACCTGTGTGGTATAGCTTGAAGTGTAGCAAAGTGTTGCCTTCCGATTTATCCTTTCAGCTTAAGGTTGCTTTGGCTATTTAGGCTCTTTTATGGTGCCATACAAAGTGTAGAATTATTTTTTCTAGATTGTGAAAAATGACACTGGCATTTTAATGGGGTCTGCATAGAATATGCAGATCACTTTGGGTAATATAGACATTTTAGCAATTCTGCCAATTCATGAGCATTATATATTTTTTCATTTATTCACATCCTCTGTGATTTCCTTTCTCAGTGACAGGTAGGTCTACTGATAGAGGTCTTCTACCACCATTCTTCAACGTGAACTTCCACAAAATGGAAAAAAGAAGCACCACAGTACTCACAATTAAACTGGAACTAATTGATCAACACCCATGTGCATATTTGTAGTAAAACTCAGTAGCAGGTGGGTATATCAGAAGGGGAGGGGAATTTCACATTAACGGGTATAGATGCACAGTATCTGGGTGAGGAGCACATCTACTATGTATATAGTGTGACTCAAACTGTACCAAACTAACTCATGCAATCCAAACGTCTGTACCCTTGTAATATTCTGAAATAAAAAATAGAATAAAATTTATTAAATAAACCAGAAGAAGGAGGAATACTAAAATGTCTTGAATAATCTGTAGTTGCTAATTTTACCCTATAATTTATTAGAACTTTATTTACTCTATAATTTATTAGAACTTGATGAATCTCAAGTTATTGCTTTAGAACATTTCCTGACATATGTTTTATCCAAAGTCTTTAATAAACTTAATTTTAATCTCTCTGTGGTTAATGAATGAAAATAGGGCATTTCATGACACTGGAAAAAAGCACACAAATTTAAAAAACATGTAGTACTTAAAGAGGGTTGTTGGACCAGTCTGCTCAGGCTGCTGTCACAAAATACAACAGATGGCATGGCTTTAATAACAGACATTTATTTTTCACAGTTCTGAAGGGTCGAAGTCAAGGTCAAAGTGGCCTTTGGGGGTGGTTCTGGTGAGGCTTGTCTCTTGGGTTTGCCAGTGGCTACCTTCTTGCTGTGTGCTCACAGGGCCTTTTATTTGCCTGTGCACTCCTGGTGTCTCTTCCTCTTCTTATAAGGACCTCTGACCTATTGAATTAGGGTCCCACCCCTATGACCTTATTTAATAGCAATTACCTCTTTAATGCCCCCCCCCTCATTTCCCAAGATAGTTACATGGGGGATTAGGGCTTCAGCATATGTGTGGGGTAGAACACAGTTCTATAACAATAGCACTGTTATTATCCATACTTTATATAAGAGAAACAGATCAACTTTGCCTAATCTGGAGTGCGTGCTCTGGTTCACCGTGCTTTGGTTCACCATGCTACATTGTGAGATGCCATTTAGCGCATGCTAGTTCACCATGCTACATTGTTGTGAGATGTCATTTGAGTGCACATTTCTCTGTCTAGTTTGTATTCTACTTTGTAATTGTTGTTAAATTCCTCTATAGTTCTGTCTTTAGGTTGTTCTTCAGTTTAGTTTTCAAGTTTGTTTTGAATTCTTGTTACTCTTCTGTCTCCTGAGTGTTTTTTTTGTTTTTTTTTTTTGTGAAAAGATGAGAGAAATTAGTTACTTCTAAGTGATTTTGAGTGGGCTAGCTAACTCCAGATATCAACCACATTTTGTATGGGGAAAGATAACTGACTCTGTAGTGGTATCAAATCTACAGCTTGTCTTACCAGATTACAGCAGGAATATTCTACCCCAAATAAAATGCTTGCTTGCTACCTATTTTCTACTGATTGTAATAGTTCTTTATTGAAGAGAACAAAGCACCAGAGATTCACATTCCTCTTTTTTCCTCCTAGTTATCAAAAGCTCTATTGTGTAATATTGCTGGCTTACAGTTTTTCACAGGAAAATTCAATTTGCCTTCAGAAGAACTATGATTCTGAAGTCACAAGGCAAGAAAGACATTGAACATTAAACTGACTTTTTAAACCCTAGTTTAGTTTTCTTGTTTTATTGACAACATTGATTGGGCATGGACTATTGATAACTAAATTTCCACTCCTAAATTGGCATAATCACAGACAATAGGATCTTGCTAGCACCATGTGGTGAGTATACCAGGCATTTTTCAGATACAAATGCCTTAATGTAAGCCCTTAATGTTAAAATTCTCTGCCCCAAGAAAAATTTAATATGAACTAACACTGCTAGGCAGAGTTCTGGCAAATTTCTTCATCAGCTTTCCATTTACGTTTGGAGTCTTGTTGCTCTGGAGAGCAGGTAAAGCATGTAATAGCAATTATGTAAGTTGAGAGATAACTCATGTGAAAGTGATAAGATTATGGCTTTTTCTCACTGTGTTCCTTATGTGGATACCTCATCTGTAGTGAGCACTCATTGCATGTTTGAGAGGATGGATGTTGCTAATAAATGCAAATAGGCAAACTACTCAAGAATTCCATTATCAGAGGCGTATCATCATCCAAAAGTCTCTTTACAAGTTGGTAAATATTTTTACACAATTTTTTTTCCAGGGAAGTTGCTTCCTACCTCCAAGTCAGTCTTAATTTAATAACTTCTGTTTAAAACACAGAAGGTAGAGTCCTTGTCTTCTAGATAGTTACAATTTTATGTGGGTAGAGACAACACCCTAAATATCAACTATGTTCTATACATTAGGAACATTACAGAAAATTTCAAAATACAAAATGATACAGAAACAGTTTTTTATGCACAGAACTTTTGTGGCTCATAATGAATGTGTTTTATGAACAAGAACAATACAGTTACTTTTTGTATAGTAGCTACATTGCTGTTTTTGGTTTTTGGTAACTGGGCTATTTGCAATCTTACGTTTTTACATTCTTAGTTTATCTGAAGTAGAAAAGGCTCAAGAGGCACTAAAGCGCCTTTCAGTCTTTCAAGAGACTTTTTGGGAAAATGTCCTTTGTAAAGGTTTGAAAGAGTATAAGTAACTTGTTGCCAATGTATCTTAGCAACCACTAGCATGATACTAGACTCAGCAATATCTGTCTATAGCAGGCTCTGGCTAGGGTGGAGAGGCAAAACCCTGAACCCCCAGAGAATGCTGGTGAGAAGTTTGGTCCTAATAAAAGCAGAAAAGGATGACTGTGAAGCTGTGAGGCATGGGAAACCAAACAAGGATTCAGTTGCCTGAAGAGGCAGAAGGCTTCAGATTTGGATACTAGGTTGGACAAGTGAGAGTGACCTGTGTGGGGTCTTAAAATATTGGCCTTATGCTAATGAAATTGGGCCGAGGTAATAGTTAACATACCTATGGCTTTAATTATTAGAAAAGAAAGGATATAGAAACTAAGATCTGTTTAGAGTTTCACTCTTTCAATTAGGAAGTATTAGCTTGCATCAAAGGAAAAAAATCAGCACAAACCAAAATATTAGAATTTATTTACAAAATTGAGAAGTTTGGCAGTGATATGAACTTTAGGCATAGTCTGGTGAAGACACTGAGTCATCCTGGAATAATTTAGCCTCTACACTTCTCATCATGTCATCTTCTTCTTCAGCTGAATTTCTTCATGGCAGTAAAGGGACAAAAACAATTCTAGTTATTGCACCTGCACATCACACTTTTTTTTTTTGCAGTTTTTGGCTGGGCTGGGTTTGAACCTGCCACCTCCATTACATGGGGCTGGCGCTCTACACCTTTGAGCCACAGGCGCCACCCTTCACATCACACATTTTTTTTTTTTTTGAGACAGAGCCTCAAGCTGTCCCCCTGGGTAGAGTGCCATGGCATCACAGCTCATAGCAACCTCCGACTCCTGGGCTCAAGCGAGTCTCCTGCCTCAGCCTCCCAAGTAGCTGGAACCACAGGCGCCCGCCACAACGCCCGGCCATTTTTTGGTTGCAGCCATCATTGTTGTTTGGCGGGCCCGGGCTTGGGATTCAAACCCGCCACCCTGGGTGTATGTGGCT